>JBBPCY010000039.1:35240200-35253409 GCA_037974405.1 Brachyalestes nurse
TGTGTAGGAATTTAACAGACACTGGCATGGAATGGTTTCACACTCATAGAGATGCTGATTTAAAAATAAACTGCAGTCTTCTCTTATATTTTTTTTTCCGGAGCTGTATGTTATGTTGTTGTGCATGTAATATCCCTTTGCATTGCATCCCTCAGCTTAATCACTTTGACAGAATTCATGTACCATTTTCGTCCAATGTCCAATGTCCTCTCACAGACTGCATTAAACTAATATGCCATGCAAACATCAAGAATCCCGCCACTATGACAAAAAACAGTACTTTTGTAGCAGTAACTTAACTTTCCATTCAAACAGTCCATTGAAAAGCACTTGCAGTTTCTCAGGATACGTCATCACCAGGCTGTTTTCCTTATTTGTCCTGGAGAAATCATGTTCAAGAGACTCCAGCAACACTGCCAGAAGAAGTGAATTTTTACTAACAGGTTACAAACAGAAATAGTGGTGGTGCAACTTTTTCATTTTGCCCAGAGTGCTCCTCTTAGGTCCACTTGATTCTCGGGGGTTCCATTCTAAAAGCACGCACAAATTGGCAAAAAGCGGTAAAAGTGGTAAAAAAATGCCTATTAATGCCTATTTTTATTGTTTAAACACTAAATGTGCCCCCAAACATGCTACCAAAACACTTTCATTTTAAACAGCCTAATCCAATACCCTTAAAAATATAAAGGTAAACTGTTCTGATGTGGGAATGCTGGACTGCGTCTGCCAGAGATGAGTCACAGGGAAGCAGCCAATATACGGTTGCTTTGTATTTTCTCGACAAAACTAAAAAACGTATATAGTTATGTTTTATATAACTGCATTTTACGTTTATATTTGTAGCAAAATTAGTAAACTATATTTTTTGTTATAATTTAGCACTAAAACTCATGAAAAATTATATTTTGGCAACGAAAAAAGCAAAAACAAAAACATGCGGAGGATATCTGTGGTTTCCGCGGTTTGTGGGGGATTTATTAGTTTGGTTCTAAGAAAAAATCTGTGAACGACTGAGTCTGCGAACTCTGAACCACGACTTTGTGGGGAGAACACTATGCATTATACACTGTTTACTATATTTACTGTTCCTGGGGAAAGCGGCATAAAGCATATTTTGCACAACTTAACTCTTTTAAAATCCTAAAATCGGATAAAAGATGCGGAGAAAAGACCTAAAAATACAGCTGCAACACAATATTGTACAATTGCGTTCCCTGACTAAATGCACTATGAGCCCACTGATGGCTCTGAGCCCACTGATGGCATTTGTACCCTAAAAGGTCTTTTTTTTTTTTTTGTACATTGCAATCATATCCTCATTTCAATGTCTTTCAGGGCTTTGGCGCTGGTAATTTCAAATCTCTGTTCGAGGCCATTGAAAAGGACCAGGACGCCAGGGGCAACCTCACTGTCCTCACTGCGGACGGCAACCCGAAGGCTTTTTACTGATAAATTCTCACGAATGCAAGAAGGTAGCATACGAGCCGAGGCCCTTAAACAGCTCCACAGACACCATCAACCTCAGATAATCATCTACTCACACGAGTTAACCTCACTTTAATGCTCCTTTCAGTTAATATGTACACTGAACTGACTATGAGGCCTAAACAATAAAGCCAATACCACAAAAACGTGTGTTGCGTTGCAGGTTGGGATTGACATGAATCTACAGTTGTTAGTACTTTATCCTTTGCTTTTATTAATGTAGTGTTTGAAATGCTGGAAGTTGCCCAGTTGGAACGGGTCCTTATTTACTTGGACGGGTCACTTTTGGAGACGTGCAGTTCTGCATAGGTCTGATCTAAACCCAGGGGCTTGGCAGGGCCTCCAGGAGTCTGGCAGCGCTTTAAAAAAAACTGGTTACAGGCTTTTATTGACTAATCCAATGGACACAATAGCACTGGCAATGCAACTACAAACACTACTATAAAGTATCAGTATCAGATTTCTCTACAATGAAGCATTTAATCAAAGTAAAGTAAAGTGGCCCCTTATAGTCATGTGTGAATGACCATAACAGTGTGAACAATGTGAAATTCTTTCTCTGGATTTTACCCATTCACCAAGTGAAGCAAGTGGCTGCCACCAGTGAGTGGACGGTACCTCGCTCAGTGATGAGACTAGTGCTGGAACCCACTCTGAATAGCTTTACATTTATTCAATTATGCAGGAATCTTGAAAAATCAGTGGAATTTCCCTTATAAAGTAGACGACACCTACTGGTTATCTACTCACAGGAACGTGGATAGACACTACACTACCAGTCAAACGTTTGGACACACCTTCTCACCTTCAATGTTTTTTCTTTGTTTTTATTATTTTCTACATTGTAGATTAATATTGAAAACAAACAAAATGATGAACACATGGAATTATGCGGTAAACAAAAAACTGTTTTGTAATAAGGTCATGATGGACTGTTATTTTTTACTTAGTTAAGTGGTTCTTGCCATAATGTGGAGTAGAACCGTAGTGGTATAGGGTCACTAACTTTGTACCAACCCCACCATCACAACTGATGATCCCAAACACATTAAGAAAGCAGGTAATTCCACTAAGGAACTCTTGATGAAGAACAACTGTTAATTAAAGGATATTGCAGTTTTCAGTATGTTATACTACGTACAAAGCAGACCAGACACTGGAGACTGCATTGATTTCAGTATTTTTGGGTCATGTGAGAAGAACTCTAAACAAAGTTCTTTGTTTATTTGTAATCTTTTTTTCCTTTTTTGAGGTTCAGGTTTTTCCCAGAATTTTGAAAAGAGCAACGAACAAAAAGGTGGAAGCAATGAAAACAACCATGTAGTGAGAAACCAAAAAAGAGCAGCTCAGAAGTCTGGCAGCTCTTTTAGCAAAGATGTTACAGGCTTTTATGATTAATCCAGTGGACATAGTAGCACAGTAGCACTCAATGGCTTTAAAAAGCTACATTGCCTGTTAAAACCTTACCATACATTCTGCACAGTGAATGCAAACACTGTATTAATAACAGATTTCACTAATAAGGCAATTCAGAATCATTTCAGACTGGAATACAGCCAAGACTGTAGATGCAAACGCGTTTCTGGACATTTGGGGGTCCTAAATGACACCTCGCTTGGGGTTTAACAATACTTTATTCATTTGAATCAGGAAAAAAGATGAAAAGATCAGGGGGTATATCATGATATACCAATTATAAACATTTTCTAACATTTCCAACACTTAATCTATCACAAAATGTGTTAACCCATCCCAGGAACAACAGCTCATCTTAGCGAATATGCAAAAATGTGGTTAACCAGCATCCAGTAGTGGCATAAGGGGACATTCAGGACATTCTAATCATTTACTAAAGTTTTTAAAGGGATTATTTACAATCAGACTGTTCTTTGTGGAACAAGGTTGTGCTTTCCAAGTGACCTTGTCAGCCAATATAACATCATCCCTGGGAATGAAGAAAAGAACGAGGAAAAATCCTTTTATCTTCCTGCCATCTTTGGGAAACATGAATGAAAAAGAAACTTGGAACACAGTTGAGTTATAGTTACTACTTACTTTAGGCTGTTTATCTGAAACATACACATTGTTGTGAAGGACAGCGGACTTGTTTTAGTACTTTAGTATGGAGTTGGTCTCCCTTTGCAGTTATAACAGCTTCCACTCTTCTTGGAAGGCTTTCCACAAGATTTTGGAGTTTCTATAGAGCATGTCAGGCACTGATGTTGGATGAGCTCACAATCTCTGTTCCAGTTTATCCCAAAGGTGTAATATCAGTGGCATATAAGTGGCCCTCCAGTCACGGTTTCTTCTCAACCCCCCCACCAATGCCACCACTATTCAATAGAGGTGTGAACCATCACAGGCCTCATGATTCGATTCGATTACGATTATCATGTCAACGATTTGATTCGATTCGATTCGGTATCTCGATGCATCACATCAATTTTATACATTACTTCACATTTTTATGTTTTCAAATACAATCAGTGAGATGTACGCTCCCATTTTTATAAAAAAAAAAAAACGGAAATGTGAACAAAACTTTTGACCATTACACTAAATTGTAAACAGAAATAAAGAATACAGACATAGCTCATTAAAACGTAAACAGAAATTTTGCCCATAGCATTAAATTGTAACCAAAATAAGTAGTATAGGCCTAGCCTACATCTTCAAAGAATATGGTCAGTCTTCAAAAACAAAACATTCTGCAGTGCTTCTTTTTAACTAGATTTTTATAATCAAGCAACATCATGATATAATCGATTATGTCCTGCCACCGCATCGATCCATCATCGTCCACATCTGCGTCGCGATGCAGCGATTATGTGATTAATTTCAACACCCCTACTGTTAATCATTATAGCAGGAGACTGCAATATAGAAATAAGCCTTCAAACCAATCATAATGATTGATCAAGATGGGCACAGTTCCAGCAGACTGTGTGGGTATTAATAATAATAATAATAATAATAATAATAATAATTTCTTTTTTACAAAGCACCTTGCTCAAACCCAAGGACATTTATATTCAAATAAGAAAACAAAACTATATATATGAATGTAACATTAATGTTTCATCAATGTATTAATATACATATAAAGTGTAGAACAATTATAATACTAAGCAATATAATTTTGCTTGTTTTGTTCAGCCCTAAAAAATCTACACACCTTAAATGGTTCTTCAAATGAGTATACTGATCATTTAAATGAAAGCTCTGGGGTGGGGAAAAAATCCACACATCACTGTATTCAGTTAAAAGGAGTTTTGAGAAATTTAGGAGACGCATTTACAGAAATGAGTTGTGTGGCTGGATTACAGTGACTCTAACTCATCCAGTTCTAAACTAATAAACCAAACTCTGGCCTCGAAACATGCTTCGGTTGATCAACATCTATGGTAAGTGGAAAAATCTATTTAATTGGATTTCTATTGTACAATTTAGACCTTTTTTCAAAAAAAATAATTTGCCACCGTACTTAAAACCATGTGCAATCTTGTCAACCAAGCTGTTTTGTTCAGTGAATGGTCAGCATCAGCATTATGTTACCTCCATTCACACAAACACACATCCAAGGCCATTCAGAAGCCGCCTACTCCAAAACTCCTCTGCCATGTCCTTCGTGATGAAGCTGGACAAAGCCGGCAGCACGAGTGGGAGTAGGAGAGTGTGCTGGGCTGTTGCGGAGGCACATTTTCACCACTGCGATGTTTGGGTGCCGTATCCTCAATACGCCAAACCGCCGTACCGCCAGAGAGGTGGGTGGTGGAGTTGCAGGTCTTTGAAGAGGTGAACAAAGACCAGACGAGCCAACGGTATTCATCTCTTGGTCTTTATTCACCTCTTTCACTATCAGAACGCTTTCAGAGTAGAGGCTATGTAAATGATGTGTTGTAGAGATCGTTGCATTCCTTAGGGTGTAAGTGGAATCGTGACGCGTTCAAGGCCCTCGGCGAACACTCACACTAAACAGGCTCCTCTTCTCCGGAGTGGACGGCTGCAGCCGCCGGTCTTCCGTCTGAGGGTCCTGCACCTTCTCAATTCCCGCCCCCAGCAACTCGTTCTTCAACAGGGCTGAGTACGCCAGCCCATCTGAGAGAGAGAGAGAGAGAGAGAGAGAGAGAGAAAGAAATAGAGTAATAGAGAAAAAGAGAACAATGGCAAGTGAGATCGAGGAAGCAAGAAAGAGATAAAGAGTGAGCGAGATAAAGAGTGAGCGAGATAAAGAGTGAGCAAGATAGAAAGCAAAAAGGAGCGAGAGAGAGAGAGAGAGAGAAAGATAAAAAAGACAGAAACAGAGAGATAAATAGTAAAGGATCAAGAGAGAGAAAGAAAGAGAGAGAGTGAGATAGAGAGCAAGAAGGGGCAAGAGAGAGATAGAGAGACCAAAAAGAGAGACAGAGAGAGAGAGAAAGAAAAATGGCAAGCGAGGTCGAGGAAGCAAGAAAGAGATAAAGAAAGAGTGAGCGAGATAAAGAGTGAGCGAGATAAAGAGCAAAAAGGAGCGAGAGAGAGAGAGAAAGATAAAGAAGACAAAAACAGTGAGAGAAAAAGTGAGAGAGCAAGAGAGAGAGAAAGAAAGAAAGAAAGAGTGAGAGAGAGTAAGAAGGGGTGAGAGAGAGAGAGAGAAGAAGAAAGAAAGAAAGAATTAAACTAAATTAAACTAACAAAGTGAGGTACCGAAAGGGGCTAAGGATTCCAAACGACAGACAGAAACCCAGAAGGGAGGGAAGGAGAGGCAGATCAACAAACAGAAGGACAGGAAGGGGTGAGTGAGTGCACTGGAGGCAAACTAGAACCCAGTTGTCATAGTTACAAGGCTGCCATAAGGGAGGCCTTGTCTGAATGTTTTGAGCAGAGAACAAGCTCATTTTAAACAGGCTGTTCGATGCTGTGATATTTGCACGCGCACACACTGCTAGTCTATTTCTATTAGGGTTGAAACGATTCCTCATCAAAGTAGTCAATGTCAGTAACGGAAAAGTAACTTCAGGGATGCACAATGTAAAGACATGATTTACTGACAATAAGGAAAACAGAATTATTACCACTGATACTGAATTTATGGCTGATATTAGAAACTTTGTGCCCAATTTTTAGCTTGTGCATGCACGGAAGTGGGTGTAAGTCTCTAGAGTTGAACATTTCCTTTCTTCGAGACCCTATAGAGCGATACTGTAACAAGAATAAATGTATGGGAATCATTTGTTAAACATCTGGTGCTGGATTGGAGCAAAATTCACCCCTATAAAAACCCACCCCCGCAAATTCCGTAAGTCTGTGATCTTCTACCATCTGGATTAACAGGTTAGTTAGTAATCAAAACCATTTTATTCTCTAATGAGCTACATAACCATAATTCTATAATAATAAATGGCGAATAGAACCATTTTCTATAGCGATAGTTGTTTATGGCATACTGTTAGCTTCAGATACGAATAATCCCTAAAGAACAACAAATCTACATAAAGCGCCGTAAAAGCATGTGAACTCAGCATGTACCACAATAAGACTTTAACTGTAAGTATCAGGCCTGAAACTTCATATAGGAGCATCCTCACATAATTAACTTACTTGCTGCAGGCAGAACATGTTGGCAGCACTGACATCAGCAAAGTGCTTTAGATTATTAATCAGTTATAGAAAACTTCTACTATAATTAGCACTAAGCTTTGCCTCACTACTCCAACATTGAAGAGAACGAATTGTTACCTTTGCTGTTGTCCGATGTGCCGTCTTTTGCCTTCCTGTTTTGGCTGTATGACTTTTCATTTTCCTTCAAGTGAAACACAACATTGCATTAGAGAATTGGAAACTTTTACCCCCTAGTAACATTGGAACTCTCCTAAAATTTCCTGACAAACCTTTTCAAGGCATATAGTTAGAGAGTTCAGCATAATAAACAAATATCAAAATGTACACACACTACCTGAAATGCAGTCAATCAGCCAAGACGTATTTGGTGTGTGAAGTTTGCTTCTTAGTTTTGGCCTAAAGCCACAAGGCTAAATTTGCTAACAATGCGTAACTTGCACTAAATAGGCTGTAAATGACAGGCCTAAATCTTCACACGCTTCACTCAAACCATGCAATGTTTTTAAGTAGCCTCTAACAGACTGGCTTTGGTGGGTTTTGACACTGTGTGACTAGGGTTCTAGAACCGGTTCTAATTTTGGAAAGCACCGGAATCGTTTACCTCCGCCGTTATCGGTTCCTCTAACGATTCTTTCGGATGTTTTCCTGCATCACGAGCGGAGAAAGTGGTCCACGGCATGGTTGCATTGTACAAAAAAAACCCCGACAGGTGCGTATGTAACTAGTGTAGTGCCGTTTAACTTGCAAGAAAATGAGAGAATTGCGGGAAGCAGGGTCTGTTCTTTCCTCCCTCAGAACGGGAGCATTTATTTACATTAGAGAGGCGAGAATCACTCTCAAACAGAGCGGCCATATAAAACTCCAAACACTCCCTGAAAGACTACATCTCCCAGCCTCCCTAGAGGCTCAGTTACCCAGAATGCAAAGTTTCTTAAGGCAATAGGCTCGATAATGTTTAGGAATCGATAATGGAATCGGATCGATAAGAAGAATTGATAATGGCATCAACATCAATAATTTCTTATCGATTCCCATCCCTATGTGTGACACTTTCCTATAAAGCTGGATGAAGCATCACTCTGCAGGGACGTGATTATGCAGATTTGAGGCTTCACTGGGTTTCATTACTCACATTTATGCGGTGGAAGTTAACGCTCCAATTAGCTCCAGCACGCGATGGGATGAAGCGATCTCCATGCTTACTTGGCGAGGACAGGGGTGAGTTTGTGGGCGTCAATGCTTGCATAACCTCAGTCACCTTCTGCAGGAAAGAAGGGAGAAAATGATCCATATTAACCTTCTGAAGTATCACTGAACAGCGTACTTCAGTGTTTCATGATTATAAAATGCTCCGTTTTTGAACAGGAGAATGTTTCATTGTTCCGTACAGCACTAAACGTACAAGCATTTAAATAAAAAACAAAAAGCTGATTTATAATTATGCTGCAAGTTACATTTGCGTATACAAGATAAAATAGAATAAAAATATAGAATAAAAATATAAATGCATGAAAATAAAAAATATCGGATATGTACATCACACTGCAGTTGTGACATTTTGCAAGGAAATGGTTCATATTGTACATGTTGAAATATTGCTTTGCATTATGTATGTAAAAAGATCTTAAATATGAACATATGTACGTTATACTGAATCTATGACATTTTGAAGGAAATTGCACTGTGGTCCATATTGGACAGAGTTGATAACAAATTAATTCCCAACTGTGAAATACAATATAGACTTATTCATGAAGGCCAGCATGAACAAAAGGCTCTGGGAGTCCATGTTTATTGGAACTGATGCTGTAGTGCGAACTGTTGCAAACAGTTCACTGTACATATTGCTCTTCTCTGTATCTCAACAAAGATACATTTATTTCCAGAAGCCTAAATTGGCCCTTAGTCTCCTCTTCATGCAGTGAACCAGATGGGTGGATCCCATTTGTGTGCAAAACCTCCAAAGAATATACAGTTATTGAATGTTTGATGATTTTTTTGCACCACCATAACAACTGCTGGTGACCTGGTGGTTAGGGCTTTGCCCCTGTGCTCAGAAGGTCGTGGGTTCAGATCCCAGGACTGCTAGTATAATCACTGAGGTATCCTTGAGCAAAGTACCGTCCCCACACACCGCTTCCCTTGATGAATGGGTTAACTGTGTGCTGTACTGTGGTGTATTCACACGTGGCTATAAGGGGCCACTTTACTTAAAACCATTTTTACTACCAGAAAACAAAAGCTGTGTGAACGTGAAGCATAGAAATGGTCCAAAATCTTTTTGAATAAAATCCTGCAACATTAGTAGAATATCAAGGTCTCGACAGTGATGATCTGTAATGTTCTGCTACAATGCCATGTATCCTTGTGTGGGTCCTTCCATGCATGGAAAATGATGCTAACTTGTTTCCCCTCTTTGTATGTTTCACCACTAACGGCCTTGATATTTAGCCTCCTCCGCCTTTGCCACCCCCATAACCGAGGCAGCGGTCCGGGCACAGATCAATGATTACCCAATGAAAACAGTGCACAAACATAAGTCGCTTTATAAAAACATCTAGATGAAACGCAGACTCACAATGGGGCTGGCGTTGTCATTCTGTATATTGATTTGTCGTAGCAGCCGACTCTCATAATCCTGGTCCATGGCTGTAAAGGATTAGAAAAGCCAAATGTTATTAAAACGATATTAAAACACAGATCATCTTCACTCATTGAGACGCTTATTGCCTGTATTGATGCATACAAACAACACATACATTCAGGGAGTCGTCTCTAGTCTTTCTAAAAAAGCAGCAGATTACCAGAAAAATCAGAAAATCTCTTCTGAAGGTCTTTCATTTGTCATCTTCCATCTAAAATCACTGGCACTGATCAAAACCAGGCATCTAGCTGCATATTTTGAGTCGAGTGGGAGGGGAGGAATATGATCTGCATGCAAGCAACTGGGTGGCACATAACACCAACATCTTAATTTATAAAAAAAAAAAACACATCTTTCCACTAGTTACTGTCATTTCAGCCATATACTGAGTTTTTTTGGCATTTATCTAGATCACACGGTCTAATACAAAGATTCACTAATATGTTGTAATACACTGTAAATTATAGCATTAATTACAATATGTAGCAGTATAATTGCAATATGGAATTTCATTACCTTTAACATGGAGCACTCTGTCAGTAAGCAGATTTTCCACTATTTATTCCCATTTCAGTCACAAACACTTTGTTGTTAATTGGTATTTATTTAGCTGTATGCTCTAACGTCACAGATTCATTAAAATGTTTTAATATAATGTAAATTATGTTATAATTCAATATATTGTAAATTGTAGCATAATTGCAATAAGTAGCAGTATAATTAAAATACGAAATGTTTGTATCTATCATGGATCACTGTCAGCAGACAGCTTTTTTTGCATTTTCCACTAGTTGTTGTAATTTCAGCCATATATAGTTTATTGTTTATTTAGCTTGTGTGCTCCAACACTTTAAAGATTCATTGAAGTGTTTTAATGTAATGTAAATTGAAGCAGTATATTTTTTTTAAACTCTGTGTTATCTTTATGCCTCTTGTTGTACTGAGCATGTTAATGACAAAAGTACTTCCCTTGGGATGAATAAAGCTCGCTCTTATCTTATCTTATCACAATAGCGAATTTAAATATCTTTAGCTTTTCTGCCCACCCAATTTTCATGCTATGTACTACAAAAGCTGCCTCTTTACACAACAAAACAAACACAAAGGCTAGAACATGCTCCTTCAGGCCATGTAAGGTACCATCAGATCTTTTTGCAAACAGTCACTCACCCAATGTCACTGGTCACCTGGACAGCTTAATACCCAGCTTAACACAGCTAGAGCACCACTAGCTGCTAATTCTGTTACATCAGCTAACAGATGCCTGGGTAGGTTAGCATCACACTGAGTGAAGGGGAGGAGGAAAAACGTGCAAGGCCAGTTATGCTTTCCTGGACTCTCTGTGGCCTCACTGGGAATTAAGTTTATAAAAGCCCAATGCTTACATGGTAGTGTAGAAACAAATTATTTCTAAAAGTGGGGGGAGCACTACCCCCCTCAATATAATGGCTCCGACACCCTTGGCCTCACTGTTTAGAGAGAGCGCAAATAATTAGACACATTATCAGAGCTATTCTTCCAACAAAAACTACCTCTACTGACTCTTAACTGTACAAACTCTGTTCCAATCTGTCCAACGGTGATTAAGCTGTTAACAAAGACCTTCTATTGTTAGTTTTCCCAATATAGACTCTCTCTCTCCGGGTCGACCAGAGGAGGACGGGTTTCCCTCTTTGAATCTTAGTTCCTCCTGAGGTTTCTTCCTCCAGCTTTAGGGAGTCTCTCCTGGCCTCTGTCGCCCTTGGTCTGCTCACTATGAGTTCAGACCTGGACTCTATAAATCTGCTTTTACGACAACATTGGTTGTAAAAAGTGCCATATGAATATATTTTCATTTAATCAGAAAATGAAACTGCTATGGCCTGAAACGTGTGGACTATGCATAAGAATACTTGTGATTCCTTTGTGCCTCACTTACTCTGCTTTAAAATAAAGGTGACATTCAACAAAGCATGCCAATGTACAAGCTCTTACAGAATTCATTATGTATGTATAATCAAGAAGCCTATGAGAAAACCAACCCCAAACACAGACTAACCAAAGCAGTTCTGGACTTTGGGCACCCACACTAAAGACAAAAATGTAATGCTAAACATACAAGATGAAGGAATTTTGCTATCAACTCGTGCTTTGAACTTTCTTTACCACCTCCAGGTTTATGAGAAGTTACCACAGAATGTAATGTTCTCACAGTTCTCAAAGAAGAAGCAATGGCACATATAGCAGGCCACTTCTGATAGATATATATATATATATATATATAGATGAACTGCCTTGTTCTGTACTATAAGCGTGAGTGGGCACAAAAGCCATTTTTACTCAACATGCCTCGGTACAGTCATGGGAATACCTTATTCATTATTAACAATCATTTAACATGCTATACACTACCAGTCAAAGTTTTTGCAATCTTTATTTCAGAAATTGAATTTACATTAATTTACATTAAGCGTTGGAAGTTGTTGAGTGAACAACTATAAATGAAAATATGCCAAATAAAACATGTGTTCTTTATGAGATGAAAGAATCTGTAACAGTGCATGTCTGACTCCTATTAACTGGTTGTTGGTGATGTAGTGTCAAACTCTAGACTGTCCTTTAACTTAAAAAGTACTTGTTAACTGTTTCCTCACTTAATAGCTCATTAAATGTCTAACACTTGTCTGATGATCCACATTATAATTACAATAGGTAGCCTTTACAGGTCAGTACTGATGAGTAAAAAACATGAAATTTTCTGGCAACTAAAGGAATTTAAATGGTGAGTATACTGTCAATCTACTTGTTAGCAATGAGTATCTATTGTTTTTTGTAAATATTAAATGAGTTATATGTAAATGTGTGACAAAACTTTTGACTGGTAGTGTATATGTCAGCTTTTGTATATAAAACGCATTCGATTTGGTCCAAAAAACGCACCAAAATGTAGCATATATAAAGGAATCTGAGCTTGTAGATACCAACATTCAAAGCGCCCAGCCATGTGAAGGCATGCACACCTAATCCACATACCAGGCGCTTCTGTCACTCATGCATTAAAGGCTGGCTAAGCTGGGTAAAATATAGGTCCAAAATAAATGAAATGATCAGTTTTACCAGAAAGAATATTCAATGGAAACAAACACATTGCATACCATTAATAAAGCCAAGATCCCTGTCTAAACATAATCTGAAAAAAAACTGATCTAGCCAGGTTTACCCAGGATTAAATGTATCATCTCTGTCGATGTAACTGACTAGTTATACTCAGACTTTAGTGGTTTTGGAGCAAAGCAGTCAAGAAATGGCTTAAAAACAATAAAATGTATACTTGGAGAAAAAAAAATCTAGTCCTTTTACAGAAGAAATTGCACGAGACTGTGTTTAGCCTGGGATATTACCCTTATTAATTGTATAAAACATGTCAATTCTTCTGTAAAAGGACTAGAATAATTCAACTGATTCAGTTAGGTTTACTTAACTATTAAATGTGTTCATAT
>JBBPCY010000039.1:35253659-35263776 GCA_037974405.1 Brachyalestes nurse
AATAGGTGATGTTTTCAATATTAATCTACAATGTAGCCAATAATAAAAACAAAGGAAATCATTGAATGAGAAGGTGTTTCCAGACTTTTGACTGGTAGTGTAAAGTAAAGTTTTCTATCCTTATAGGTGTATGAGCAGAATTTTTGAAAAGTATTTTTTGTAATAGAGTCAAACAAAAGGAATTTTACATTCATTTTTTGATTTAATTCATATTGGTAAACATTGTTCCTTCCACTAAAATGACTTCTGATATGTTAGATTTGTTTACTAGTATTGATATCAATAAATCTTAAAAAAAAATTAATTGTTGAACTGCATTTCCGATAGGAAAAAATAAACATTTGGATTAAAAGCTAAGGACTTTTTAATCATAAAAGCCTCTTTTGAGTAATCCAGGCTCAATTTGTGACCAAAACCAGTGACAGATACACAAAGCCAACATTTCTATGGCAGAATAAAATGAGTGGCGAAATATTTAAAGACGTGCAGTCAGTAGTACAGTCGGTTTATAGGGAGGTTACACTGAAACATGAAAGAGTCCATTATAGATACACTTGTAGTCAGCATGCTGAACATTATCGCGGACAGGTTGATGGTTTTAGTGCTGTTTCGTGAATAAACGTTTGAAGTACAGAATATAAACCGTACACTGAGGTGGAGAACATGCGACGTATTCCTGGATTTTAGCGTTTGCCTCAAAAAGGAAACAAATTGCGGAGAGCTCTTCTGACAGCACAATGTTCTGAATGATAGTAATTTCCCTTCCTAAAATTACAGGATGTTATGATGAAAGGAAGAGAGGAGGAAGGAAAAAAGAAACATCAGGGCAGGATTTATAGGAAGGAAGAATGACTGGAGACTCCTTGGACACAAGATGTTTCATCAAATATCCAGAGAGATTCGTAGTGTAAGAGCCTTTCAGATGCTTTCAGCGAAGTAAGACTTTTCCTCGCTTCCCGTTATTAAAAATCATGAAATAATACACTGGAAAAAGCCATATAGCTCTAAAACACTGCCACACCACACTGTAGAAAAAAGACAGTGCTCTCATTGTGGGGAAAGGTTCTTTTCGTCTTTTTCCATTGATGTTTTAATGTAAATAATCATAAATTACCTTTAACGTTAGATCACGAAGCTTCATCATATCATATAAAAGAATAAATCCTTGCTTTCCTGTAATTTTACATCAGAATGTACTGAAATGTACAGTCTACGACATCTCAGAAATATTTTAAATAAATATTTTAAATAAAATATATTTTTCTCTGATTATGCATATTATTTGTCTAGTTCTTATCATTATCAGTGTTGTAAACTGACTATAAACTGTAAAGGGAGCACTTTTCGGCAGGGTAGCATGAATCAATACTCTGCTGTCAATTTGCGCTACGGTAGCATTTTTCGACAAGGCAGCATAAATCATCAGAACACTGGGCTGGAGCCTATCCCAGCTGCTATGAGCGAAGGCAGGGTACACCCTGGACAGTCGCCAGCACATTGCAGGGCCACATACAGAGACAGACAACCATTGACACTCACATTCACACCTAAGGACAATTTAGTGTACTCAATTGGCCTATCCCCAACGCAGGCATGTTTTTGGTGGTGGGAGGAAACCGCAGTCTCCGAAGGAAACCCACGCGGTGACTAGGAGAACATGCAAACTCCACACAGAAAGACCCTGCGTCCAACCCAGGAGTCGAACCCAGTGTTTGCTTTAACACTGCCAGACTTCTCCTCATGGAAGCTCAGAATGTAATTCTCATCCACAGTTGTGTGTCCACAAAGCTGGAAGCATGGCGTTCTCCAAAATGTCTGAAACATTAAGACTAAGCCCTTTACTGGAAGTAAAGGTACCATCTGAATTCAAGAATTAAGAGATGTGTGCCAGGTATTTTTATATTTTATCATTTTTAAGAAAGTGGGCCTAGCCCAAACCCTGAAAAACAGCGAGGCCACTTACTTATAAAATATAAAATACACTACATGGACAAAAGTATAGGGTTTTTTTAAGGGTTTGGGCTAGTGTTTTTTATTGTATATAAACAGGTTTGTCCCAATACTTTTATCCATGTAATGTATATTGATATTTAATAAATAAGAGGACCGAACCCAAACCCTGAAAAACAGGTGTGTCCCCAAACTTTTGTCCATATTGTGTATGTTTATATTATTATTTTACCGGTTGGGGGCGACACGGTTCTCCACTCGGCTCTGGAAGAAGAAGAGGAAACGCTAAGTTGTTAGCCAGTAGGCTAACCAAAACTTTAGACAGTTAAGGTCTGAAGTCCTGCGTGTTTCTTGTAGTTAGACATGAAAGAGTGATTTAAGGTGTAGATAATCTCCTCGGAATGGACCAGGACGAGAGGCTGAGACCGGTCCTGCTGTCTCTGTCCTACCTGCTGCTGCGGCGCCGGGGGGAGCGGGCCGAGGCGGAGACCCGGCGGAGAGCAGAGGCCCAGCAGAGAGTCAGACAGAGACACTACCTCCTCCAAAGACACAAGAGGATGCTGATGGTAAAATACACTCTCTCTCTCTCTCTCTCTCTCTCTCTCAAGAGACAGAAAAGGATGCTGATGGTAAAGAAGACAGTGTCTTAGATCTTTTTTTCTGCTGTTAGCTCGCTAACCTTCTTTTCTTTCTGAGACATCCGAAGACTTTCCACCTCTGCTGTATATCAAAGTGATGAGTTAGTCCCTCTCTAACTAAAAATAAAAAGCAGTTACTGAACTCTCTTCCTCCTTCTTTCTTTTGTTTTCTCTCTCTCTCTCTCGTTTTCTGTCTCTGTCTTTCTTGTTTTCTCTTTCTCTGTCTTGCTTTCTTTCTCTTTTTGGTCCTTCTCTCTCTGTGCCATGATCATTGCAAGACCAAGTTAAATTTTTCTTATTAATGTCAATTATGCTATTATAAAGTATTTGTACAACATTGATATTGCACTTCTTCTTTGCAGATGCTGATCGCTCAAAGCACTCGCTCTATCAGTGTTGCACGCACCCGTGCTTGGACCAACATAGAGAGCACCGACTGGTGGGAGCGGGTGGTCATGACAGAGTTCCAGCCCTCTGACTGGCTGGAGCGCTTCAGAATGAGCAAAGAAACCTTTTTCCTCCTGTGCGGGAAGCTGAAACCACGCCTCACTCGGCAGGACACCTGCCTGCGGCCGGCGCTGCCCCTGGAGAAGCGTGTGGCGGTGGCTCTGTGGCGACTGGCCTCTAACGTGGAGTACCGCACCATCAGCTCGCTGTTCGCCGTGGGCCGTTCCACCGTGTGCAAATGTGTACGCGAGGTGTGCCACGCCATTGCGGTCATGCTTCGGCCGCTTTATCTTCGCACGCCCAGCCAGCAGGAGCTGGAAGACGCCGCCCGCCTTTTCAGCACTCGCTGGGGCTTCCCGCACTGTGTGGGCGTCCTGGGCAGCCTCCACGTGCCAATTATTGCACCGACCGGCAACGCGGACAGCTACTGGAACAGCCGTGGCTGGCTCTCCGTGGTCACTCAGGGTGCGGTGGATGGCCTTGGGCAGTTCTGGGACGTGTGTGCCGGGTTCCCTGGTGGCACCGAGCACGCCACCATTCTGCAGAACTCTACTCTGTGGGCTATGGGGTGCGAGGGCAGCCTCTCGCCCCGAGACCCGCCGCCTCGGAACTTTATGGGTAAGCCGCTGGGTTACCTGATGCTTGGAGACGCTGGGTATCCTCTACAAAGCTGGCTCCTGAAGAGTTATCCCGAGTCAGAGGGGCTGACGCCCGGGCAGCGAGCATTTAACCGGCGCCTGGAAAGGGCCCGCAGCGTGGTGGACGACGCCTTTTTGAGGCTCAGGGCGCGCTGGCAGTGCCTGCTAAAAAGAAACGACTGCCACATGGACGTGGTGCCCACCATGATCCTGGCCTGCTGCATCCTCCACAATGTGTGTGAAGTGCATGGAGACACGTTCATGGAAGAGTGGCTGGAGGCCGTGAGGCAGGAGGACAACCCACAGCCGGCTGACGAAGCGCCAGCGTCAAGCGACAACCCTGTCGGAGAAGAGGTGCGAGCCCTGTACTGTGAATACTTCCTGCAGCAGGAGAACCCACAGAACCATCATGAGCAGAACTGAGAACATCTGTGCAGCGGTCCTTGCAACCCAGCAAGTGCTTACAGGTGTTCTGCTCTATTAATGAACAGTATGCATTGAAAGAGTACAAAATATATGTACTGTACATTTAATCAGAAACCTCTATACAGGTACGTATAACCTGAGTGAATAACATCGGTTGAGTCAGTTTATCAACCACCCTGTCAGTCAGTGGAAAGGGATCACCAGAGGACCATCACTTACCAATATGCTGTTACAAATAGATCAGCCAGACAGTAACTGGAAACCTCCAAAATGCACCTATGTGCTTGGGTATAGGCCTACATTTTTGTTTCCTTGAAAAAGTGTACAGCTTTCTTGTTGCTTTTTATACTTACGTTTTACTTTCATCAAATAAAGTGTTTTATTTACTATGTTATTTTAATACCGCCCATTGAGGTGACAATTTTTATAATCCATTCATGGCGGAGAAGTACCTGCGGGGCATTACAAGGTAAAATTGTCCTCAAATAATTGTTTATTGGTTTATTTCATCAGTGTAGTACAATTACATTGTAAGAATGTTTCATCACAAACTACTGGGTCATTTTATACTTTTAATAATTTACAATATTCCAACAGCCAACTGACCAGTGCTAGAAGATGGCAAATGGTTAGTCTAACACATGGAAAAGACTGGGCAAAGAAAAGAGAGAAGTTTGTAGAGAAATTGAAAAGGGAGCTGGTGTCTTTCATATATCATTCATCTTAGACTGTCTATGCATTTGTGGGAACACTGATTTTCAATAATCTGTATAAAATAAAGAGATAAAGTAAAGCAAATTGCCCCCTTATAGTCATACATGAACACACCACAGGAGTGTGTGTGGACAGTACCTTGCCCAAGAGTACAGTGTTGGAAATGTTTCGATGGATATTTATCTGTATTGTGTGGTGTAAATGGTCTTATTCTTCATTGAATTTTAAAATAGATGATTGCTTTTATAAAATGATGAACGATGTAAAATGAGTGTTTATCATTAATCCTTGCAAAAATAAATTTCTCTACCAATAAGTGGAGTTTCTTTTGTATGTATTATTGTTAAGCAACCATGGCCTGTTGAAGGAGGACATGAACGTTCAGTCGTGTTGCAGTAACTTATTGACTATTTGAAATTTCTGTAATGTAATACTGCACAACACGGCAGTGTGAACTACACAAACCTTTGCTCTTTTTTTGCGAATGACCTTTAGAATGGCAGTGCTAATTTTCATTTCCATAGCATTCCAATGATTTCTTCTATTCCACTGGAGGACACTTCATTTACCGTCAAGCAACTTCTTTGTTTGTTTGTTCCTTGTTTGTTTTAATAACTGGACTGTCTTTATAGAAATTTCGTTTGCTTGTACAGTTCTTCTCAGAATGTCTTGAGATGCCATAGTGACACCCCCTGACCTGAAAACCCAGTCTGTTTGTGTCCTGTTGGCCCAAGGTTTTCAGGTGACCCACTAGTCTGGTCTCATGTAGGCTACCCAGAAACTTCGAAGTGACACAAATCTTCGTTCTTGTTCTGCGCCTGTTCTTGTTCTGTTGAGTTGTGGCAGCTGCGTCTGCAGAGATTTAGATTAAGAAAGGCTCAGAGGTATAGTCTGGGTTAAGATTAAATTGAGGATTATATAACATATATAGAAACCTGCTGTTGTTTGGAGGGGAATGTGCTGGAATCTGACCAGACACATTAAACAGGGTCAGAACATTTTGCTTGACACGGCTTGTTGACATCTTGTCTGGCGGGTTTGACAAAATAAGACCAAAAAATCACGTGCTAAAATTTTCAGCTTGCAACACATTGGCTACCTCAACATTACATGATTTTACGTCATAATCATATGGCAGATGCTTTTTTATTAAAAAACAACTAACAATATAAAGACACGATCAAGTTTCAGGACAGTGTGAGAACCAGAGGAGAGTATGGAGTGCTAAATCTTTATGTAGGGAGGAGAGTAAGAAGATAGATCAGAAGAGGAGGTGCCCTCTGATTAGACGAGTCTTCAGAAGGTTTTTGAAGCTAGAAAGAGGTTATGCTTTTCTGGTCACCTTTGGCAGCTCATTCCCCCAGCAGGGAACCAGAATGAGACCAGTCTGGACTTGTTTTGCCTTGTGTGTAGGGATGGCAGAGCCGGACAAAGTTACTTGGAGGTGTTCCTTGACACGTGCCATCCTCACATGCGTCAAGAAAATAATTCTCATTCATTTAGTAGCTGATAAATAATAAAAGGTGCCAAAAAGAGATCCACAGAGTGATGCCATAGAAGAATATATTTTTTTGTAAAAGTGTGTGAGGGAAGAAATATGTTCCAGTTTGACAAGTTAGAAAGCCAGATGCTAGCTAGGTTAGCCGATGTTAGCGATACCTTTTGATAAGTAATTGCACAATATTTTGTGCAAACAAACACCATGTCAACATAGTAATAGTCTAGTAATAAAAGCTGGACTGTACTGAGGGTGTGACTGATATATTGTGACATAAATGCTAAAAAAACAGTGTTTACTGTGGCTTTCACTACTGCTGATACACAGAGCAGCCATCTTGAAAGTGTAAAGTGTCCGTTTGTTATACGTGAACACACCACAGCACACAGTGTGAACAGTGTGAAATTCTTTCTCTATATTTAACCCATTCAGTAAGTGAACACAGCACCCAGGGAGCAGTGTTTGAGGGCAGTGCTTTTTTTAAGGTGCCTCAGTCTCTCTGTCTGCCAAGCTAATAAGTGACTGAGGAAGCTCTCAGTTTCTCCACCTCAATGTTGTTCAACAGTTAAAACTATAATAACATGAATTTGGCAGGTTCTCTTTGTTAAAATATCATCTGCTAGTTTAATATCCTTCACTAGGCTATTTTGCTTCAGTCTATCAATGAAAAGTGTGGCTTGCAGAATTGTAAGAGGGTCATTTATGCTTTAGCTAACATTACCTAAACAACATGATTTTAACTTCACGGCTCTGAAAACAGTCCACAAGATTGTTCAAGAATCCTACTGGGTTAGGATAGTCAGTGTATTTGCTGCCCTTATTTTGTTTTGGTAAAATCCTGACAGCAACACATAGTTTAACCTATTTAAATCTAAAATTAAAATTAAAATTGAAACATAAAGTATAAAATTTGTATCAACTGATATTGGTTTGCGGAATTATTAAAATCAATGTTGGCCACCAAATTGGTCAGGTTCTGTCATATATTGAAACCTGATACTTACGATTATTATTATTATTAGCTTTAATAATAACAAAAACAACAACAATAATAATAATATTTTCCCTCAATTAAAGAATGCATAAAATATAATCTCTATGAAAGACCCTTATAAACATGGTTTTGTATAAAAATAATACCTTGAATTTTGGTAAAACTATTTTACATCAACATCATTCCTTAAATGTAATGACTTTCTTTGATGATGATGTTGCTTTAATTCACTTGGTCCATGTGGTAAATGATGATTATATTTGAATCAAATTAATTCAATGTGTTAATCCCTCTACTGTTACTAAGAACTTTTTCGTTGTTGCTAGGAGTGTATATAATGTAAAGAGGCCCCTTATAGTCATGTGTGAACAATAAGAAACTCTTTCTTTGCATTTAACTCATTCACCAAGTGAAGCAGTGATCAGTCAGGAACACAGCACCTGGGGAGCAATGGGTGGGGACCATAACTTATTCAAGGGTACCTCAGTGGTGCCACTAGCAGTCCTGGGACTTGAACCCACATCCATCTGATCGCAGGGGCAACTACCTAACCACTAGGCCACCCCAGGAACCTTTACTTTTACAGGCATGTGGTTACATGATGGTTCCAGCTCTGACCTGTAGCTCTGACCCTCAGGGCAGTTATGATTCAGAGGGTTTGGCTGCTAGGAGGATTAGCTTTCTGGAGCACGGGAGAATTATAACAGACAACGAAATAAGAAAGGATCTAAGCTGGGTAAGGGGGGGGGGCAGTTGGTGGTGGCAGACATTGACGTACACACACACACACACATACACACATACAAACACAGGACCAAACTTTGGCATTCCTGCTCACGCGGGCTGCCAAAATGATCCATCCCCTTATGATCGGCATCGTCATCGTCAACACGTCCATGTCTGTGATCTTCTGGACGTTACTTCTGGCAAACTCCTTCTTCAAAGAATATGAGGATGAGCCCAGCAAGCCCAAGACCAACAAAGTCTCGCCAGCGTAGCGCACCGGGCGTCATGTAGTTTGTCCTGAGCTCTTTCCAGCAGGTCGTTTAAGGCTTTTTAGTGCTTTTTTGTCAGTTTCACCTAGATTTCGTTTTTTCTGGCCACCTTCAAAGAACCCCAGTCCTATTTTCAAACCTTTTTTTATTCTAAATCTTCAAACTCGAGGTCAAAGCTTTGTGGCATCTGGACTCAAGTACAGGTATTTTACTTTCATTTCTTTTCTTTTATTCTTAATTCCTCTAACTAAAGCACAGCTCTGTATTCTCTCCTCTCTATTCGTTCAGTGTTCTCTCTTCTTTATTCATCTACTTAACTAGCATTGTTCAATGAAAGTGTAGGTCAGGAAACACTTGATGTTTTAAAAGTCCTTCTGATCGGGTGCGTCATTCATTCATCCTTTTACCCCAAATTAAAGCACTGTTAGCTATTCTCTCCTCTCTGTTTCTTATCTACTTGTTCCATGGAAGTGCAGGTCATTTGTGTGGTTAGGAAGCACTTGCTATATTAATAGTCCTTGTGCATCATTGATTTTTTTTTATTCCACTTTTCATTCTCTGCCATTTTTTCAGTCACCATTTTAAGCCCAAGGCCACAATGAGGATCATCCCAAAAGGAGCACATGCTAACTTGTAATCCCCAGCAGATTATCATGGTGTCTGAAAGTTTTCTCATCTTTCTTTTGTGGGAAAGCTTTGACAGTTGCGAAATGGCCTGTTGCATGCAAGCACATTGTGTTATTTTACCTACATATTGAGTTCCTGGCTGATTTATGAAGAATTTATATATTATTTCTTTTTTATTCAGGAGTTTATCTAGAAAATCTACTTTTCTATCATCAAGGATTTTTATTTTTTTTTATTTATAGTCATTTTACGGAACTGAGAGAGTGGTCAGTGCAAGGCCAAGCTTGTAAATAACAAATAGCGTCATATTATGTTTTACTCATGTTTACCAAAGGTGCCATAATATGAGTGATTATTTGCATACACTTCTATTGACAGGGTTTGTCTATAGAGATGACCCCACCAGCGTCAGCAACTGAAGCACCTTGAAAGATCAGAAATCAGTCATTAGAAGGGCTGTCTGGATACTTTTAGATGTACAGTGTCGAAACCGGGAGGTGAGACAAAATTTCTATTGTATCCAACATGGACAGGCTATTACTCTAAATTTCTCGTGGTGGACCATCAGCTTATTCTCATTTTTCAAATACGTCTTCGCAAACCCCACCAAGAACTTGTTTCGAATTTCTATCAAACTTTAATAATCACCTTCAAATGTTGTAACCTGATCAGCTTTGACTGTCTGATTCATTTTCCGAGTATGTCTTTTCGAATGTCATTAAAATCGAATGTATTTGCACAGCGTTTTTTACAAGGTGTTTTAACAGCCATCTGTGCCCAAGAGTTTATTAGAGGACACTTGGCTTTGTTAAAAGTCAAAGTCAAGGTGAATTTTATTGTCATTTCAACTATACAGAAGTGTACAGAGAGACAGAATGGCGAAGCTCAGGTTCCACAGTGTACAGTGCAATAGACACAAGACATGATGCAACATACAGAACAGAGCAAGTAAGGAATACATTTGATCTGAATGGAATTAAAAAATCCAATCTGAGTGTGAAGACAGCTCTGTAATATATATATATACTGCTCAAAAAATATAAGGGACACCTTGTAAACACATCAAATGTCAGTGGCCTCCACCTCTTAAACCATTCCGTCTCATTGTTTCCCCTCTAGTGCACCAAAGTAGCTGAAACTGATTAACAAACCCCCTTTACTTCTGCATTGACCAGATCAGTATTTGAGTT
>JBBPCY010000039.1:35272977-35285632 GCA_037974405.1 Brachyalestes nurse
GGCTACAGATCACCTGTGGCCAGAACGGGGCGGGGGCTACAGATCACCTGTGGCCAGAACGGGGCGGGGGCTACAGAACACCTGTGGCCAGAACGGGGCGGGGGCTCAAAGTCACGTGGTGCAATTAAACAGTATAAATTTTTTTTACGTTATTGTTTCTGTAATTAATCAATCGAAAGTAACGTGTTAATTCCACACGTCTAACAAAATGTATATGTATATATATATTTTAATAACAATACATAAATAAACAATCAAGTTTCCTAATTTTCTAGAAATTCTACATAATGCTTGGGTTACTCCACCTGATTATCAGTTACAACCTTGTTATCAGTGTCCTCAGTTTTGATTATTATCACTGTTTTACCATCCTCTTTATTTGACACTTAAAAACAAGAACAAATATCTAATTAACAAATTAAACAATCATTAAAAATAAATGACAATATGAAGCATATTATCACATATTTATCCTTTTCTCCTATGAAATAACTGCAGCATGGCCTGCTGTTATGTAGTAACACAGGTTTGTGACTCAGTAATTAACAACCTGGTCTTGGTGTTGGTATTCAGAACTGCTATCGGTGCATTGTCACTAAAGGCCCTTATGCAACAGATTATTTTTTGAGGAGCTTATGACGAGGTTGTTCAGGTTGCCCCCAGGATTATGAGCGAGATATAATGGAGAGCCCAAACACAAGTTCAGTGCACATCTCAGCTCTCCTCGAATTCCACCATTTTGCTAAAAGAGCTCCTCCGTCTTCAGGGCAGTCATGCTGCACCCGCTCATGATTGGGATTGTGACAGTCAACACGCTGATCACTGTTGTGGAGTGGACCTGGATAATGAACGAGGCCATGAGGCCAGACGAACCCCCAGAGAATGCAGTTGCACCGGTGTAGGCACGTGTTGCCAGGCAGCCTGTTCTCAGGATATGGAGGTTTTAGATCTCCTCGTGGATCTGGGTAGTTCTAGGAGAAATTCTCTCGTTTCTAAACTGCTGCTTGTAGACCAGCGCCAACTCCAAAACGAAAGAGCGTGTCACTTATCAAGGTAAGACCATGAACTGGGGTTCACTTCAAAGAGCCTTCTCTTGCTTATTCTTAATATAATGTAATGTAGCATTGGGAGTCTTGCCCAAGGACACTTAGTGGTATAGTGTTATTGGTATAGTTCTTGCCTGGACTGGGAGATTGAACCCCAGTCTGAGTCTGCTGGAAGGAGGAGAGTAACATTTCCCACTGTGATGCATCATGAGTGTCCAGTCTAATCCGTAAAGTGCAGGTTTTCATTCCAAGTAAGCTACTGAATCAGTCTGAGACTGTCTAATCAAACAGATTCAGAAGAGGAATGAAAACCTGCACATTGGCCCTTTACCGAAAAGACTGAACACTCATTAGTTCTACTAATGATAATGTCTTTACTGTGTGTAAATACAACATAGTTTATGTCTAATAAACATAATACTGTAAAACATAAATAAGGCAATGGCATAATGGGCTGATATCCACTCAAGTATTTATTCTGACAATATGGCACCATTGGTGGTTGTTTCCACCCTACAATTGATGCATGCAACTGGTCAGTGTTCTCTGAGTGGCCATACCTGCATACATTATCAATATAATATCCTCATTGCAATGTCTTGAAGGAATTCTCCACCATTCCACCACTCCTCGTTTCAGACAGATAAGCTTCTCACTCCTGTTCTTTTCCAGAGAAACATCCTGTCCTCAGGACCTTCTGTGCCACTGTTTTGTTCTACAGGCAAAGACAACAACGAGGATGGGCTACATACGGTCAAATATGTGATACTTGATTAAAATGGGACTAAGCTTCTTTCTGTTTCAGCCCCTCGCATCGCTCTGCCGTCCCATAATCCACACAGAATTGAGTTTTTAAAGCTTGACATGGAGGACGATTTACCGATTAACCTCCTTCACAAGACGAATTCTCATCACTTGACCCTTCACCATCACCGCAAATGATCTCTCTCTCTCTCTTTGAACTATAGGTTTGAGGACATTCCACCAAACTTGCAACCCTCTTTTATGAGTTATGAATCGTGCCCTTAGCTTTGGGTAGTGATGCATTATTAGACTCAGTTGATCAACATGGAGGCTTCTTAGAAAATGGATTGAAAAAATGACCTAAAAGTGACTTATAATAGGAAATAATGTGCTGTACAGGGAATCATTGTCTCCGGTAACTGAACATAAGCTGCTAATACTGCAAGTATGATGTTGAAAAAGACTGAAGTACCCTTTTAATGCAGTACCATTGCACATTCATTGAATCTACCATTGAAAAGCTTGAGAAAAGCCAGTTATGTCCAGTTATCTGCCTGTAAATTTAAATCTAATTGTTGAAACAAGAGGCATTCTGGATGCTAGTTTTATTATAACATAATTGTTTATGCTTCATAGCTCATTTTAGAGCTCTTCTACAACTGTCGCCAGCTAAAGTTTTCTATAGGACCCACTAATCATCAGAAACCCATTCAGACAAGACTAACATATTAACATGTTATATTTAACTGCAAATTTGGGCTTAAATACAACATAACCATGCTGGACGTCTTCCTATCCACACAGAATAGCTCTGTGCGCAACCATAAGGATAGCCAGAGTCAAGAACAATGGGCAGCAGTGGAGAAGATCTGATGTGGAACATCACGAGCCTGCCTCTCCCAGGCTCTCGGCACCTGCTCCAGGCCCAGAACGGAGATGCGGTTTACTTTGTGGATTACAAACCTCCAGCCCGTGACACCATCACCCTACCTCGTAATCTTCTTTACGTGCTGGCTGGAGTGGTGCTGGTGGTGGTGGCCACCTACGCCATAGTGGGCCACCTCATTAATGACCTAATGCACGACCTGGCAGGTAGCTTGGTGTCGCCCATAAAGCCTTGTGTTTTCATCCTCGCCATCAACCCAGTGTCTGAAAATTGCCTCATGTCTATCCATGCATCCATCCTTTTTTATTAAGTGAGTTTCTCTGATGAAGGAACATCTAACACCATCCTGTTGTGCCTGCTGGACTCCCTTTTGTGTCTAACGGTTCGTGCAGTGAGAAATATTCCCAAGTGTTTGAAAGATGTCATTGAAAAACCCAAGCAAGATTAGCATTCAGGCTCAAATCTGTCATGCTAACCTCTCTTTCTTCTTATAGATTGGGTCCTGGGTCCGAAAACTGAGGTGGAGGATGCAGAACGAGGCTCTGGTGGAGGAGGCGAAGACGATGATGATGAATACAGCGAGGATGAAGAGGATGGTGGAAGGAGGAGGATGAGTGGAGAGGTGCATGCTAATAAGGAAGGAGCTGGGATGCTGCCAGGGTTGCAAAGATGTTCTAGTATTTCCTACCCAAGCTCTAACCAACATGGCGGCCGGGCCGGTTTCTCCAATCAGCCGAGAGGGTCATATCCTTCTACCAATGAAATATCAATCTCAATACCCTATGTCACTTCCCTATGAGTTTGAAACACAAAACATTCTTTCTTTCTATCTTTTTTTTTAAACTTTTCATATTGATGGTGTTGTAGGTACAATAAGCGGCATTTTACAATGGCATGGCTGGATGTTGATTGTCCACCTGGCCTCTGTAGGAATAGAAGGGATTTTCTCAGCCAACCAGAGATTATTTGACTGTACATTCTTGTAAAACGATCTTAACCTAAATTTAGGCGACATAGAAAATCCTCCTTAT
The DNA here is from genome assembly GCA_037974405.1 of Brachyalestes nurse. Lineage (NCBI taxonomy): Eukaryota > Metazoa > Chordata > Actinopteri > Characiformes > Alestidae > Brachyalestes > Brachyalestes nurse. The sequence continues at coordinate 35,276,685 of JBBPCY010000039.1, forward strand.
TGTACCTTTACATTCCAGTCCTGCTCAATTCGTTGCTGTAGAGAAGCAAAGCAGGGTCTTCTGTTTAGGATCAGCACAAACAACAAGTTTGAACACACTGCCAGTACATTTAATTCATTCTGAATGATCTGTACGGCTCATATACAAAACAGCTATGTAGCTCAATGATATGTTACAGAATTCCAGAATTGGTTCTATGGAAAAGAGTTCTAGAACATCTCAGGTCAGAGTTCTAAGCCTTCATAGACCAGGTTCCATAATATTCCTTGTAACTTCTTGTTGTGTGTGACAGGTCTGTGGAACAGGTGGTTGGATAAGCTTCTCAATAAAGAAATACACTGACTCGTCTTGTTGTGTCTGAATCATCTCTTTATCCACTACTAATTCCTGGAACAGTACAGAAAGTTCAGGGTCAGGGCGAGGGTCGGGTAAACAGGATAAAGTTCATATAAGTTTCTTAGCATGGATTTCACTGATGTACAAGATCTATTATTTAGTCCCAGTCATCCTGAAAGCATAAACTAAAGTTGTGACTGGCCCATTTTGTAAGTAACTGTATATGGCGCTATTTCTGTTTATTTTCAGAAAGACGCTGATTAGCCTGTACACTGCTAATAACAGTAGTAAGCTAAAGAGAGTAAAGGGTCTAACTGATCATGGCTGTGCTGTATATTCAGGCACTTTACTCGTTTGAGGATTATGTTCAGACAAACAAAACGTATTTGAGTCCTGAACCTATTGAATAATAATTATGTATTGTTCTAGATTTACTCTAAGCATTTAGCCCACCTAGCATCTGTTTAGCATTTGGTAAAAATAAATAAATAAATAAAATTCCGTCAGATTTTTATTTTTTGCTTAAATCCATGGGTACTTTACTTTTGAAGTTCCATCTCAAGTATTACAAAATAAAAGTCTGTGTAACTTTACCCTTCTGTGTATATCAGTTCAATATGAATACATTGCACATATAGAAACAAATACTATAATGTGTATGTGTCTGCCACTTTTTTCTTTCCACCCCAACTAATTTGGCAATGCGAAAATAGATGTAAGCAACAGTCACATTAAACATGATGGTGAATAAGTGACATAGTTTAAGTGGAGTCTGTTCCAGAAGCAAGCAAGTTTGACTTTTGTTCATTAACAATAAAATCCAGAGGTGGACATTACTTAATTATTGCTTAGGTACTTGCGTATTAATCTGAAAGATTTGTACTTTACTTTTTTTGACACAGTCCTCATACACAACCTTAAGCATAATTTTTCTGTACTTTATCCACACCTTCTTGTTTCCTTCAGCCCTAACAGTGCCCCTCAATCAGATTCTGAGGTTTTGAGGTGTTATGGTGAGTGCACACAAGTAACATACTAAACAGGCCAGGCGAATATACAGACTTATAGACAATATAAAAAAACATATGAAATAACTAAGTAAATAAATAAACGGCACATGTACAGCACAGCATAACACATACATATCATAGCAACGCGTCCAATTGGTCAGACAAAGTACACAGAAACTTTTTTTCCTGTGTACTTTGTATGAATGTATTGCAAGTTGCAATTAAAGTGACCATTCTGTCACACACAAGCAGACCACAGCACACAGTGTGAGCAGCAGGAAATTCGTCCTCTGTATTTAAACCCATTCCATTCACCAAGTGAAGCAGCAGGCAGCCAGGAACGCAGCACCCGGGGAGCAGTGTGAGGGGACGGTACCTCAGTGGTGCCACTAGCAGTCCAGGGATTCGAACCTACGACTTTCTGATCACAGGGCAAATGCCCTAACCACTAGGCTACCCCCAATAAAGACTGACATGTGATGGCCTAACTTTGATAACAAAGATCAATGCAGCCTGTTTATCCTGAAAAAAGCTTAGTGTATTGGTACTGGTTATAAAATTAGCAGATGGGTGATTTTGTTTTCCTTTGTAATAATACGTTGTCGACTGTGGCGAGTCCCTGCCTTGCGCCCGTTGGCCCTGGGATAGGCTCCGGGTACCCGCGATACTAGTGAGGATTAAGCAGTTACAGAAAAAGAATGAAGGAAGGAAATTCTTTGTCAAAGTGCTTCTAAAATGGTTTTACTGCAGTCCAGTGTTTTGGCCTTTGCATCATGGTTGAACATTACTGCAACCCAGCAGCAGGTGATATGGAAAAAGACCCAAATGAAAAGTCTGAAGTAGTCTGAACTAGTCTGAATGGTGAAATGCGGTTAGGTTCCTCCCATGGGCCGATGGTTTTGTTTGCTAGTTGTTTCAGATGATAACCTACCAGTCCTCGGTGCTAAGCCCCACCTGCTGAAGGATAATATCTGGGACTAAGCCCTCTGACCTTGAGGATCTTAGCCAATCACAATGCTGAATCTATCGCGAATGTATGAGCAGTAAGCATGGAGCACAGGATGATATCCGTCTAATTTCTGTACATAAAGCTAAATAAAAGTGATTTTTGAAGAAAACAAAGCTTATGGAGATGTTCTACAGTGCCCCTTGTCCCAGGAGAATGGGAGGTTAATCATTACGGGGTTTTTGAGGTACGTACTATACTATTCCTTTTGGTCTTTATTGAACATTCATTGGCCAAGTTACTCGAAAACTATGTTATATAATGCATAATGTATATAATATTTAATACAGGTTGTCCAGTGACAGAGGGGCTACAGTTTCTACATGTATGTTGTAGGTTTTGCTGGTGTACAGCCCATCTTTTACTGCATGACCTGTGTTAGCAATCCAAAGGTCTTTAATCAGTGACCAGCTCACAAAGCTCTTTGCTGGATGTTTTTAGATGGTGGACGACTCTTAGCCTAGCAATGACACCTCCTCTCACAATAAAATCTCCAGCAATACACTCATCATACACACATGTAATTACCATGTCAGGGCTCTGGATTAAGTGGTCAACCGGACAATATCTGGTCAGCAAACCAGTGATCAGAAAATGAAGTAGGTGTTTCCAATAATGATGGTGAGAGATGTTTCATACCGTATATATTGGTATGAAAAGAGTCTGTACAATTACTGTAAAACACTGTGAAAATGAAAGGTCAAAATCATATGTACACATTTTTCTACTGCCCTCAGATGTTGGATATGTCTAAATGTTGCTTTTTTGGTTTAGGACTGAAGCTGTAAAGCTAATGCAACCAACAAACAATAGAAGTCAATAGTCACCCAAATCTTTTCTATGAAAACATCCCTAAAGCTTCTCTCAAAGCACTAAAACTGCATCTAGCTCTTTATGAAGGTGGAAGAGACTTCTGGTCTCGCTCTTCAGGCAGTCCTTTCAACACCAGGGCTTCATATTTATTACTGTCTGTGTCACAATCAGCACTTCTATTCCTGAGGTGGTTCATGAAAACACACCCAGTTGTCTAACAGGTTGCCCATAGTGTTTGGCTACAAGGTGAAGTTTTGTTCATTTTTGTAGCTCCCAAAAAGTCATACTGTGCCACATTCACATGTCTGGTCTACATAAATGAAGCTGCCGTTTGAGAAAGCTGAGTGAAGTTTTGAGGCTGTGTTTTCAGTACAGACTTAAGCGAAAATGGCTAGTATTTGTTATCAACGTTAGCCTTGTAGCGTTAATCCAAAGTAAATAAGCTACATTTGGACTCCAAACATGTCCTGACTGACTGGGTTAGTGGAAAATTGTGTACATTTTGATTCGTGGCAAAAAAAAAAGTGTTCATATCTATGACAGAGTACTGCGATGCTGTAGAGGAGCCCACTGTCCAGGTCAGCAGAGATCACCCTGACCTCCACCCACCTCCTCACCACTCGCCGAGCAGCCAGCAGCCATGGCAGGTCCTCATGAGCCCCCGGTTCTGAAGCCTCCAGCGGAAGATGAGGTGTTCTTTAAGACCTACATCCCTCCTGCTCGGGACGCCATCTACATGCCCATACACGTCCTCTACATGATTCTCGCCACCATTGTCATCATCATGACCCTCTACGCCATTATTGGCCACCTGATCAAAGACCTCATTCATGACTTCGCAGGTAATGTCAGGTTAGGCTGTTGTGAAATGAATATTATGAATATTATGAAAGTAGTTTGGTGAAACATGAAATTTACATGTTTTTCCTCGTGCATATACAGTTTATGTATACTTACATATACAGTAAACCTCTGCGGTTCAGATTCCGTGGCTTCAGTTGTTAGCAGCCTTTTCCTGAAAACCCAACTATTAACTGTGCATGGAAACCCCCGCAAATTCGCAGAAGACGCAAATATCATCCATATTTTTTTTTTTCCTTCTTTCGTGGCAATATATAATTTTTCAGTAATCATTTTCATGCTAAATTATCAAGAAAAATATAATTTACCAATTTTGAAACAAATATTAACATAAATTTAGCAAAATTTCCATGCAAAATATAACTGCAGACATTTTTAGTACTGTGGAGACACAAAGCAACCGTATATTGGCTACTGCCCTGTGATGCATCTCTGGCAGCTGCAGTCCAGGATTCCTGCATCAGAATAGTTTCTCACGTGGAGCGCCTCGAGTGTTTCTCTGAGTGTTCTTGTTTTCATTTTGTTCTTCTTAAGTCTGTATTTTTGTTATTGTAAATTAAGTTAATTTATTACTGTATTTACTTGCTTATACCAAAGAAAACGCACTTGCATGAATTACAGTACAGTCTAAACAGGGATGAAATCTGTGTTTTACATTCTAGCACTGCATGACACAGCAGTTCAGTGTATATCTATATGAGACAACTGAGACAATTGTATTTAAGACCTGTTTAGCTGAGCAATAGATGTTTTTAAAAGCTAATATTAGAACGTATGCAGATAATATTAATGTATGTCATTCCAGACCTCCTCATGGAAGCCCAGTATTTCTCATCAAATACTTCAAATACCTGGTTCAGCTCAATCAATACTTTATTAGATAAAATCAGGAGCTGCTGATTTTGTTTCACAAATCCATGCAAAGGCTTGAGGCATATAGAACCAAACCTGTGTATATATACAAACATATATCCATGTCATACAGTACCCGGAACCACATAAGCAAGTCTTTCTGCAGGTCAAGGTGTCTGTTATGATTTAGGGATGCAGTTTGCATGAGTAAATTCCTAAAGAATCAAATTCTAATTCTTTCTACACTAGCCGTGTAGTCCCGTCTTGGCTGGTAATCAACATTTGGGGTAGGGGAGCATTTTGTCTTTCTGCCAAACTGTTCCTTAAATGAGGCCCATGCTGTTTATATACCTTTGCTCTCAGCAGAGTTGGGTAATCCAGGTCCAAAGAGTAAAAGTGCTCTCCTGGATTTTGTTCCAACTGCCATGGTTCTCTAGTCCCTTCAAACCAGCAGTAGCACGATACAGGTTGCAATAAAAACCTGGGGAGGGATTTTACTCTTTGGACCTGGATTACCATCAGTGACTCTGCATTTTTGCAGCAATGCGTAATAGCAGATTTATCAGGAACAGATGGAGCTCTCTAGTTGCCCAGTCAAGCACAGAGAGAAGTGCTTTCAGCGACTAAAATTTGAACCAGAACAGCAGAAAACAATGAATCCACAGCTGTAACAGTAACACCCCTCCTTTTTCCAGACTTGCTGTTTGGTGAGCAGCCTGAGGAGGTGCAGGTGAACTTCTTGGAGGCGAGGGACAAGTTCATGGCGGACTGGTGCCCAGAAACCACCCCCGAGCTGGAGGCGCTGGCCCGAGCCGAGGAGATCAAAGTGGTCATGGAGGGCAACATCCGCGGCCCGGCTATCTGGGTCATCTCTGACGAACCCCGTCCTCCCCGCACCGGGCCACGGGTGGCATTCGGCAAAAACACATGAACTGTTTTTGGCTCCTATCAGCCACTTCAGTCTTTTTTGTAGATACACATTTCTCTCACATTCATTCTAATACTTACAAGCCAAGTCATGTTGTGTCCTAAACCACATCCACAATTCTACTTTACCTTAATGAAGAGTTGGATGTGGCATTCGGCAAAAACACATACACAGCTTTCGGCTCCTTCAGTTCTCTTTGCAGATACACATTCCCCCTTCATTCATTCTAATTAATGCTAGGCAACGATTACCATTTTTACCATTGCGATTAATTGCATTGTTTTGCGCAAAAGTCTATGTATTAGGGGTGGGAATTAAAATCTATTTTTAGATGCATCGCGTTGCTGAAATGAAAGATTCTGAATCGATTTAAAAATGTTAATAATCGAATTTGTTAATGGTAATTAATGCAATTTTGAGGAACGAAAAAAACGGAACTCGGAAATGCAGCGCCCGGCCGGACCGTCTCTGGGGTGCACATAAACACGAGACGGCGGAGCGAGATATACAACCAGCTCCCTCAACATTAAAATCAGGCGATTGGAAGAACTTTGGCTTTTATGAAGTTTATGAAGGGAACAAGACCTGGACAAGAGTCACATTATATAAAAGTTGAAATATTTTGGAAACGCGACAAACATTAGAAACAACGCGGAACGTTTTCACCCGGATGCACAAGAAAACCAGCCGGTGGCTGCTACCGCTAACAAGAGGACCATCGAGCAAGCGGTGTAAAGTTCTATAAATAAATACATAAAACAGAACAGAACTAGAACAGAGATATATTAGCAGCTCGAGTGATGCTTGGACTTTGTAATTCGGCCTTTTCCGAGTTCGGTGGAAACTTTGACACTGCTTGCTCGATGGTCCTCTTGTTGGCAGCTGTTTTCCTTGTGCCTCTGGGTGAAAACGTTCAGTGTGGTTTCTGATGTTTGTCGTGTTTCCAAAATATTTCAATTTTAGTTTCAATTTAGTACATATAGTGTGACTCTTGTCCAGGTCTTGGACAAGCCTAAAGCTATAAATATAAAGCTCTGGGGAAAAAAATAAGAGACCACCGCATCATCCCTATGAGCATGAGAGCCATTCCATGCCAGTGTCTGTTAAATTCCTACACAAGCACCTCATTCTGCTTCACGAGGGACTGATTAGTGATCACCTGAATCGCATCTTATTTAATGAGGAAAAGTAGAAAAACACTGCTGTAATCAACACTCTCCTCTCACAGTGAGACCAGCTGGATGGTAAAACACTACTAGAAGTTCACCAAAGGTAATTACTGCCAATTTAAGAGTGAATAAGAGATTTGTTTTCTTTCAATTATTCAAGTTCTGTAAACGCAGCATAATTTCTTTTATTTTGATGTTCTGTTATTTCCTTTCAAATCATGCTTTAAAGAACAATATTTTTATTTGGAAATTGGGAGAAATATTGACAGCAGTTTTTAAAAACTAAGGCAAAGCTGTTTAATACTTGCACCTATAAAAGATGAAACCTGTGAAACTGAAATTTTTTGCAGTGGTCTATGCTGTGTTCAAATGATAAAATGAATGAATGAAAAATAAATAAATTGAAAAGAAAGCGTTTTTCTTTGGACAATGGTGTGATTAGACTAGTGAAAATGTCTTATACGGGTTTTTGCTGTTACAAAACAATAAAACAATTGTTTTCCAGTCAAATAAGCCAGTAAATTAGGTTTGGGCTGCCTGTGAACCTTTAATAGGCAACATAGTGTAAAACATGTACTTGATTTAAAGTGGCCATCTAGTGGCCACAAAGGGAAATACATGAGGATAATAGATATACAGTACCAGATGCAACATGTGAGATGAAACTGTTAACTCTGTCTCTGGCCACTGGTCTAGAATTACTTTCATGTGTCCATCAGTTCGTACACACGTGCTCTCCAGCATTTTGTCCAAAATCGAGGTTATTAAAGCGGAATTCCAACAGTTTTCAGGATAACTGAATTAAGAGTGGTTTTGCAGAGTGGTTTGGTATAAAATATGAAAGACACTGAATCATAACTGTTATGGAAATAGGAACCAGACATCTGAATTATTGTAATGCCTCTAAAAGCTGATGCACATGAAGTTATAAAATGAAATGTCATGCTCTCTTCATGACCACAGATATTGTGCTACAGAGAAGGTTTTGGCCCAAAATGTATTTTTTTCAATACACTACATATAAAATCCAGAAGACACGTGTTTGTTCACAGGTTCTAGATAGTAAAAAAAATTGATTTATTTCTATTGCAGATGTTGGGACACCTGGTTCCTATCAAAACCACTGTGAAGACTGTTAATATGTTTTTCTACAATGAACCATTTTACATTAGAATCACTTCTCCCACTCTTCTAGGAAGGTTTAACACTAGATGTTGGGATGTTGCAATGAGGATTTGATTTCATCCAGGCATGAGAGCATTAGTGAGGTCAGGTATTGATATTGGATGACTAGTTTTGGTTCTCCTACTCATCCCAAAAGTATCAGATGGAGCTCCATCACTCCAGAGAACCCTGTCCCACAACTCAAATCTTGGACATGGTGACCATAAGCTAATGTTCCCGTTCTACTGGTCAGTGCTTTTACAGAGAGATTATTTAAACTATGTGTGCACACCTGCATCATCAGTGGGGGGAACCTTAAAGAAACAAATGAAGCAATAGCATGTGTGTTCATCTTCTACATCTGAGAGGCTGAACAAACGGAGATAAAGGGATGCTTCTCTCTTCAAAGGCCTCAGGGCCCAGTTTTATTGCTGCAGCTGCTTCCTACCATTAATAGTGTCAAACACAGAGCAGTGATCCAGATCTAGCAGCTCAAATTAAGACACATTATTCAAACCTAAGATAGAATATAAACAGTGTTGGGAGTAATGTGTTACAAAAGTAACAAATGACTGTAATGCATTGCTTTTTGCTGTAACGTGGTAATGGTAAGGCATTACAGAAAAAAATTGGTAATATTTTACTCTGTACAAATGTCAGTAACGCGCGCTACAATGCATTTTTAACTCGGAATGAAGTGATGTTTTTTTTCTTCACCAATTCACCAAAATGACCGCGAGATCAGCAGAGGAGAAACGTCCAGCAAAATGTTTCACTTCTTGTAGTCAGACAGAACAGAGAGATGAGTG
>JBBPCY010000039.1:35304739-35315020 GCA_037974405.1 Brachyalestes nurse
ACCACACTACGACCCAGGTTTATGATTTACTGGCGTTTTTTGGTCCCTCTGTGATGCCGTAGGGATCCGCATTACTTAAATCACGTCTTCTCCGTTGTAGCGCGTATTCTCCGTACGACATCATGTACCGAACTGTGACCCATGTACCGAGACGGTTCAGTACCAATACATGTACTGTTACAGCCCTAATATACGTAAACTTGTGCACACAAGTTCAAATATGCTTTGAAAATATCCCTAAGCCAGTTATATCACATTATTGTAAAGGAAAACAAGCTTGTTAGAACAAATGGGATTAGTGCCCTTAGGGTTAGAGTCACTCGCATAAATATGCATAAATATTCTTACATACTGTGTGTGTGTGCAGGCTCAGGAGCTTTATCAGGTTATAGAAGGACAGAACACCACTATGTGTAAGCTGAGAGAAATGGCTCATCGCAATCAGGTCCAACACATAAAGGTGAGTGTGTTTCTCCGTCCGCCTGTCTTTCTCTTTATTAGTCTTACACACACACGCATGCACACACACACACACACACTAAAATGACATTAGCTGTATAGTTCCTGTATCTGTTTTTCTCCCTCTTTCTCTGCAGGCTGTCGATGGAGCAGAGGCACACACAGTAGTGCAGCTGCAAGGGGAGATAGTGGGGCTGCAGAGTTCTCTGTTCTCTTCTCAGCTGCAGCTGGAGAGCAGTCAGCGTGCTCACAGACGGAGCCAGCGGGTGGCAGATGACCTGGAGCGGGCCCGCAGCCGCCTTCAGGATGACCTGGAGGCAGCGCTTCAGCACAGAGAGACCACTGACAAACACAACCAGGTAAAACGGACACGTTCTTGTGGATCGCAGTCTGTCATACAGTGTCAGAAAGCTTTTTGAGCATCACTGGTGAAATTACACATTATGTTGCTTAATATATAAGAGAACAGACACATTGTTAGAGCACACTTATTGGAAAGAAACATTAAAAATAAATGTGCTGGATCTTTTTCACATGCCACAATTAATATTTTTCCACACATTTGTATTTTTTTAAACATGTTCATTTCATCAAATAAACCGTAACTAAATGTATGAATGCAGATACACAGAAGTGTGTTCTGTGTGGAGGATGCGTATTTCTCTTAGAAAAATCAACACATCATGTAATCCAAACCTTTCAAACAGCTTTATCTCATGTGTTTGTCTTGCAGGATCTGCGTCGTCTGGTACAGCAGCTGCGTTCAGAGCTTCAGGTCAAGGATGTTCAGCTGAGGGAGAGTGAGAGTGACAAACACTCCGAGGCTGCAACCCGTGACAAAACCGTCTCACAACTCCAGCTCTCTCTGAAGGAGAAGGAGAAACTGCTGCAGGTTAGACAGACGTGCACACACACACACACACACACACACACAATCAGTTCAGGTAATCAGCAGACACTGCTGGCTGATTTCTCTGCTCAAAACTAAAACTAAACATATACTAGAAGTTTCAGAGATCCCATATGTTTTATTTTTCCCCGTTTATAAGAGTTGGTAACTAAAAGCGTATAAACCATTTATTGTTGCTGTGTCTTTAATGTTGATATATTTAAACGACCTTTATTCTGATTGGCTTCCTTGTATTGTGGTTCATTCAAATAGCATTCTGTGCTGAAACAATTTACATGACTTAAGTTTGAAGTTCAGCTAAACCGGTGTTGAGTAAGAAAATGTGTACATGCAGTGCATGGACTAGGTATGTTTTTTAAAAACATAAAAAATGTGGTTTTTAGTTATATGGGCCCTTTAAGGGTGAGAGGCTGAGTTTATTTGATGTCTATGAAATTAGCCCTTGTTCATTTGTTTTAAACAAGATTTAATCTAGTCATTTAATTTAGTCATTTTGTCTGATTCATCCCTGGTGTGATTGTGTGTCAGGAATATTCTGAGCTGTTGGACCAGCCTGTTGATTCTGCTCGGCCCCAGGATGCCCTGATAGACAAACTGAAGAGTCGCATACTTGAACGGGACAAGGCTCTTGAGGTACTGTGCACACACGACAATAACACAACACCGCTCTGTAACTGCTGCACACACACACACACACACACACGCAATATATTGCAAAAACACAATTTTACCAAATGACTGAAAATGCATAACCTGTGAAAGTTGCCTGTTGTGAGACAGAAATCTCTAGACAAGTCTGTAGAGTTATGTAGAAAATACACTTCTTTAATTAAACAAAACAATTTAACTGTAAAAAAAAAAACAGTTAAAGTCATAAAAACACTTCCGTGCACTCATTGCCTGAAACTTCATGTGCCAAAGGTTTTGCATCAACTTTCAACATTTCTTTGCATATTCTTAGCGTGCAATAGATGAGAAGTTCCACTGTCTGGAGGAAAAAGAGAGCGAAGTGCGCAGACTTCAGTTAGCACTCCGGGAGAAGGAAAGAGACCTGGAGAGACTGCGCTGCATTCTGTCCAACAACGAGGAGACAATTACGGTGTGTATGCTGGACGTGAAGTTAGTACTTTATTATTCAATTGTAATCTACAGAACAATAGTGGTGTGTATGGTGGTGTGTAGTTAGTACTTTATTATTCAGCTCTAACCTACACAACAATAACCACTGTTTTCTTTCTAATGTTGGTGTTTTTGTATACTGACGCTGTGTGTGTTGTGTTTTGTGAGTAGAGTCTGGACACCCTGGTGCGTGGTAAGGAGCTGGAGCTGGAGCAGACTCAGGACGCGTGTCGGAAGCTGCAGTGGCTCAAACAGCAGTGGGATGAAAAACACACAGCTGCTCAACGCGAGAAAGACAACATCATCACACAGCTACACACCACCCTACACACACGCAGCAAAGAGACAGAGGTAAACACACACACACACATACCACCTGCCTTTTTGTTCGTTTTTTTGAGTTTCACTGATTTGTGTCTTTGCTGAATGTGCGATACTTTTCGGTCAGACCTGAAAAACCTGAATTACTGCTTTTCACCTGACCAGCCCGACCACACTGTGAGATACAGCACACATCCCCAGACACGCCTTATAATGGGTGAAATTATTAGTGTAATCAAAAACCACGTTCTCTGGAGTTATGGAGCTTCATCTTTGTAGTTGAAGTAGAAATTGTGAGCCGAAACTAGCCACCCAGCATCAGTACCTGACCTCACTGAAGCACTCCTGGTTGAATGAAATCAAATCCTGACATCTAGTGTAAATCTATCCCAAATGAGTAGAAACTGTCTCTGCAGCAATTGGGGGGATAAACAGGAGGACCTGTCAATACCTTTGGTATCAGAAGAAACAGTGCACTGAAAATAAAATATTGAGATACTAAAAAATATCAAGGCAAAATGATGCATTAAAATTAATATTAACAGCTGATTTTAAACCAGTGCTTAATTTATTGCTTGGGAAAGAACCAAGAGTCTTTGAACAAGATTCCTAATGCTACATCATTTGCTGCTAAGTCTGAAGTGCCAGAAATATAGGGATGTATGGGCTGTGGTAAGTCACAAAGATTATTTTGTTGTCTTAAGTGTATATAAGCAGGTGATGAATACAAACTTGTTCATACATTAAATATTGTGTACATTATGTATTACACGCCCAATGTGTAATAATTTCATTTTGTTTCATTGAAGGACCTGACTGCAGCATTAATGGCTAAAGTGTGCCCGGGCCCTAATGAAGTGGTGGAGGAGCTGAGATCACGGCTGGCTCTGAAGGAGCGGCTGTTCCAGGAGCTGCTGTCTGATCGTAGCAGGCAGACGCAGGAGAACCACACGCAGGTTCAGGACCTGCTCAGCACCATCAGCGTCAGAGACCAGTACATTCAGGTAAAGTTACACACTGACCCACACCTGTAATTCAGCACAGAGGCCACAAGGGGGCTCCATCACAGTCACAGTTCTGCTTGTCTTTCCTGTTTGTCCCGTTCTACATATATATATTATCTATATATATATATATATAAATAACTTACTAAAGAAATTATAAAATAAATGTACTAATATGATTACACAATGTAGACACAATGTATGTGGCACAAAATCCAGCATCCTTGAAAGCAGGGAATGGTTATCAGTGGAATGAACTCCATTAAAGTCAAAATTTGCACTTTTGTTGTGGTGTGTTTTTTGTCTTTCACATTACAGTAGCAGTAGTTTAAAACCGGAATTTTGTTTGCAGTTTGGTCCATTTCTATAGAAATTCTGTTTTTATAGATTCATTTTGGTGTTCTCATATACCGCAGGTGTAAAAAAAAAAATTAACTAATTTAACTACAGGGGGAAAGTTGTTGAAATTACATTTTTACCTGATTAGAGTGAAGTTAATCATGCATGCTCTCTCTCTCGCTCTGTCTCTCTCTCAGGAGAGCGGTGAGAGGTTGAGGCAGGTGATTTCGGAGCGGACCCGTCAGGTACAGGAGTTGCGGCGGCAGGTGTCCTCACAGGACCGGGAGCTGGTGGAGCTGACACGAGAGAGAGAGCGGGAGAGAGAGAGAGGAGCACCTCTGGCCACCGAGATGGAGAGACTACAGAGTTTACTGAGAGAGAAAGAGAGTCTTATACAGGTTAGAGACACTCGCACACGCAGAGAAACATTCCAGGTCCACTGTTCATATAAATCAAGGTTAATGCGATGGATTTGTGTTTTAGGATCTGATGCAGGGTCAGGAGGAGGCAACATCAGCACAAGGTAAGTTTACCAGCCTCAGTATATCTGAACACTGCTCAGACTCTTTATATATTATATATGATGTATTATATATCTTATATCTCATATTTATACAGCCCCTTTATTCCTTTGTGTTGCTTTATAAACTATATCAGTGTCTTATTAGCACTGCACACACTGTAAAATCTTTCTCTCTCACTGTATGACTGATTCCATCAATGCATCAGTTAGTCATTAAGAATACATGCATAATTCGTTATTTGTTTATGTTTTTTGAGGAGGAGCAAGGGATAGAAACTCGGAGTTGGAGATACAAGCTCTTACAGAGGAACTTCAGATTGCCCTCAGGAAGCAGAGAGAGACAGAGGTGCGTGCATATAAACACACACACACACACACACACACACACAAACACACACACACACAAACACACACACACACACACACACACACACACACAAAAACACACACACACATATATATATATATATATGCACACATCCTATCTTTCAAATAGGATCGGCTTACCTTATCTTCTGTTCATTTCTGTCTCTCCTCTACCACTTCATTTCTGTAATGACAGCGGGAGCTGTCTGAGTTCAGGTCGGCTCTGGCCCGAGAGCATGAAGACCATGCTAGCATGGACCCCAAGGTAAACTTCTATACCTTGTAAGGCAGTAGTGGTCTGTTCACATCAAGTGTAAGTGTATATAACTGGCTCTAACTCTACAGAACGCTCTGGACCAGCTGGTTTCGGAGTACCAGCAGCTGAACCAGGCTCTGAGAGCCGAGAAGAAACTCTACCAGAATCTGAACCACATCCAGTCCACAGGAGACAGGTCAGACACCAATCAGGACCCGCGCTTATTACATACCCAACATATCTTGGATCAGTACAGCCTTGTTCATAACATTGCACTCATTAGATAATGAATAACAATAACTGGTTTTATTCTGAGAAGGTAAATATTGACCTAGCAATCACGGTACAGCCAGTAATTCGATTCATTTCATTGTAAAAGCAGCAGCAAAAAATCCAGTCACCCCAAATCCAAAATTTTGCTATAAGCAATAAGGACTATGTGCCTAAGGACTTTAGCTATAAGGACTATGTGCCTAACAAACACTAGAAATCAATGGTCACCCAGTGTTTTACATCTCAGGGTAAGTCATACTGTGTCCTAAACCACATACTCAAAGTCAAATACACCCTGAAGGAGAGCTGAACATCGAAAGGAGATTTGGGGATGTATTGACTTCTAGTGTTTGTTAGCAGTGTTATAGGTCATACTTTGAACTACATTCGGGTAGAAAATGGTGTGAAATTGATTCTTATCAGACTTTTCCTTTAATAACCAACAGGCACAGGCAACTATTTTGGACTTTCACTGTCCTAATTTCTAAACCCAGACCTCTTCAAATAGACTAGACCACACTTATTTAGATGCAACCACAATCCCTAGAGCAGTTGTGTACCATTTAAAAAGGGGGAACATAACCGTGGAGAAGCCTGAGGGCAGTTTGTAATATTAAGAAAACCAGATGGTTGTAGATAAATGTAAAAGTTGGAAGCTGTAAAATTAGATGAAAGATGAACTATAAATCCAGCAGATCCAGATCTGTAGTCTGTATAAGACTGAGAATTAAGTTATAACCAAATAACCCCAGCATGATGAGCAGAGCTGTAATCTGTAACATTGAAAATGAAGTTATAACTAAAGTAATATTCAGAAAGCCTATTGTTTTCAAAAGTGATCAAATCTTGAGGCAAAAAAAGACTAATATATTCAATTAAACCTCCCGTAATCATTTTTGGAATCTAGCATAGCATTCGAATCTACATTGTATTAGTTATAAGAATGTCTACAATCACATACAGTACTGTGCAAAATTATACTTATACTTTTAGCTACAATCAAATACCTGGTGTGGCTCGTTTTCCTTCATTAGATTATATTATTTGTGCAGCTTATGGAATTTTATAATCCACACAATGACTCGAAGCAATGAGCAGAAATCTGAAACCAAACCTGTGTTCTTCTAACCAGCTACAAAATATCAACCCCTTTTCAGAAAAAAGGAAATCTTGATACTTTTTTACCGCTTTCTTGTTCGTTTGAGTTTATTGTTCATTTGTGTTTTGCTGGCAGAAAGAAACCCTCTGCTGATATAAACAGATTCAAACCATTTTCATAGGTGCCTAAGACTTTTGCACAGTACTGTATATCGTTTGTGTGACATGTGATAAACAATAGTGTAGATCTGAAAGAGTACGTTTACCATGAGAGTGGTGTTGTGTTGCCCCAGCAGCGCGGAGAAGACGCGGGAGTTACACACGGAACTGGACACGGTTCAGGCTCTGCGGGCTCAGCTGGAAGAGGTCCTGAGCAGGACCCGAGACACAGCTCTGGCACTGGACAGGGCAGCTAAGGCCCAGGCTGACTATGGAGGTGGGCCACAGCAGAGTTTGGGCTGCACGTTACAAAAGGCCTCCGGGCCAGCAGGGGGCGCTATTCCTAACACTGTATGAACGAGTGTCCTTCAGGGAAGCGACTAACAGAACGAACAAGTGTACTAACAGCAGACTTTTTTTTTATTGTAGACTCGTGAAGTGGCAAAGCAAACAAATGTGACGTTTTAATTTATTTTGTGTATTTATTGTGTGTGTATGCTTTGTTTTGGGAGGGTCGGGTGCAAGTGTTCTTGTCTGTTTTGCCATTTCAGTGTATTGTGTTTTCTTATGTTGCCGTTACAGCATTTTTTCTGTGAAGTGCTGATATCTGTATGGTCTGGCTCATTCATGTTCTTTTTCGTTTGAACCATCGTCGTTTACACACAAAGCCTGGATATGCCTGACATTTTGTTCCACTTACGTGGAAGCATCGCCTTAGACTTGACTTGAAAAGCAGAGCTAGTCTAAAGCTTCAGTGATAGTGTGCTTTCTCCTAGACTGTCCAACTTTCTCCCTGCCCCACTTATGAACAATATATGCAAATGTCAAATGCGGTAGCTGGTGTTTGGTTAGTGGCTTTAATTAGCTGTTAGTGGCATCCTGCATGGTATGCATGGTACAATAGACTTACAATAGCTATTTTTCCTCACGTGCCCATAACTGCAAAGTTAAGAAGCCTTGGTCACCCCAACTCCTCACACATCTCTGAACCGGACGACCAGAAACTCAGTGCCAAACGAGATTTGGGACTCTTGCAAAGCAGCTTTCGCATCAGTCAGGTTTCTCCACAGATATTTCACAGCGGATAAACAAACACAGGTCATTTTTATGTACTTCAAAAAAAACTGACGCAAATAAACTGACACCAGCTTTCATGGTCAGGACTGTTTTTTTTGTATTTCATTCTTATTTTTTGAATGCCATTTGGAAATGCCTTGTGTTTACACTTGTCTGTGATATTGGCATTTGAATGGGACATGATAAAGAACTCTTTTGGAGCATGTAACAAATACAAGGTAAGTAGTATGCTACATACAATATACTAGTATAGGACATGAAATACACATTTCCTCATGCGTGTCATTATCACTCATCATTTAAGGGAATTCGTTTGGTCTCAGACGTTTATAAGGCTTATAAGGAGTCGTATATATTTTAACACATGCTGAGCTGAGCTATACATCCTGTAGTGTTCAGACACATGCATGTTAGATGTGCACGCACTGTGTTTGCATGCCTGGAATTTTCTCCAAAAATCCTTCATGTTTGATCTAAAACAGGACATGGATAAAACGTCCATTTCATATAAGGCTGCGTTTTTCTACGATGGACTAAGTCACACAAACACACTCGACTATACATCTTATACATTTGACGCAGACCTTTTATACCTCAGTATAGTCTCTGTCAGCGGAATGCGAAACACAAGTAACTTAGGTACTACATACATACTGTGCAAGCATTTTCATAATATAGTGGCTTTCAGAAAGAATTACCCACATACTTGTGTGTTCTACACTTCATCAGATGGTGTGGATTTTATTCTATCTCCGCAACTAAAAATATAAAACGATGGATATTCCAATAAGACCAAGACATATATTAAGTAACATGGTGGTGGTGGCGGCCTTGTCTCCGGACAAAGAGGTCATGGTTTCGAATCCTACCTTCAGCAAACCACCACTGGGTTCCTGAGCAGGAACCTTAACAAGTTGCCCCAGGGAGACTGCCCCCTGTAGGCAGGGAATGGAAGTCACTTTGGACAAAAGTGTCTGTTAAATGCTGTTAAATGTAACATTGAGGCACAATTTGGAAAAGAAAACTTTACAAAGGCATGACAAAGCAGTGTGAGAAGACACACAACAAAAACACCGTAAACTAACTAGTGTGTAATTCCGATTTTTTAGCATCAGAGATCATTATAAAAACATCAAACTGTTACTGAGAGTGTTGAGTCAAGAATTTTACGGGTCCTCTAGTTGACCCCTTCACTGGTGTGTCATACTTTCCTAGTATTTTTGGTAACACTTTATTAAAGGGCAGGGTTTGTAAGACTAAATCACACTCTTATAAACCATTCGTGTCAGTGTAAATCGAAATAAACATTTAGAAAAGTATTTATTCTAACAAGGGTCAGCATTTGTTCATTAAACCTCAGCAAGTGTTACAACAACTGACATTCCTCAGATTATTCCTCAGATATAAATTATAAAGGCCTAATATATAATGAAGGCCTAATAAATATCAAATCAAATGTATACACATTTAACATATATGATACAGCTTTTACAAACTGATCGTTTACTTCAATGCTTCAGAAATATTCCATTTTTTTTCCCCCTGAGGTCCACGTTTTGTCCATTTTGTGCTACACTGTTGTGGCCAAGAATGACTGTAATGCACTATTAATACACCGGTCTGCATTCTCTGGTTCCTCTGATGTTTCTACATTTCTGTTTCTGAAAATAGTAATGATTCAAACGTAAATGTCAGTTCCATATAAATATATATTACATCAAAACAAATACTGTCAGAAAAAACTGAAATCTAAGTCAAGTTCATTGTGTGCATGGCGTTTTTGGCACCAAACAAACAGGTGTTTAGACTCTGATGGGATTTAAGCGATGTACTAGCTAACAGGCAGGAGTGAAATCTAAAAAGTGAATCAGATGGTTCTGATTGAACTGGCTTACTTGTTTCAGATGGGATTAGAATGAAGTAATACCCTCATTCCTGGCAATAACAAGTATGTGGCACAACATGGCCCTTTGAACAGAGAACTCTTGAGCAGGATAATATATCGACCCTGCAGTTTTCACTTAACAGACTTTCCCTGCAATCCCAGTGATTTTATACATTACCATTTTATATATATTGTATATTTATTATATATATATATTATATATTATACTACTGTGTGAAAGTCTTGAGTGACTCCCTATTTTTTCACATTTTAATTCCACAGAGCCAGACTTTTTTGTATTTTTAATGTAGTCTTGAGGAACATTTCTCTGGGCTTCCTTCCTGAAGGACTTTCAAAGGCTCTCATTTCCAGTCCAGTCCCTGAACCTGACCAGTTTCCTGTTTTTTGTTGTTAGGCCACACAGTGACCTACGTATGAATCATTCAAGCAGAACAAAGAGCATCTAACTGAAGTCCTGAACCAGTGAAGAAA
>JBBPCY010000039.1:35330972-35344677 GCA_037974405.1 Brachyalestes nurse
CACTACAAAAGAGAGGAACAGAAAGATAGATTTTTCCCCTCGGTATATATATATATATGTGTGTGTGTGTGTGTGTGTGTGTGTGTGTGTGTGTGTGTGTGTGTGTGTGTGTGTTGACTTATTACACCTGTTCTTTCCTCATCAGTGTCCAGGACTCGAGACGTGTTAAAAAAAGCCAGAGCCAATCTAGAGGTAAGGATTTCGCTGTGCCCCTTTAATTCAGCCTCCAGAGTCGCTTCTGTTCTATTTCAGCATTATGTGTTTAGATCATGTGTGCATGGAAGAAGCCCTGCTGTCCTTTGTCCCTCCGTCCTCACTTTGTGTGTCTCTTGCTCCTCCTTTCTTTCTTTCTCTCTCTCTCTCTCTCTCTCTCCCCGCTCTCTATATGAAACCAGAAGAACGAGCTCAGGATTTCTTCTTTAAGCTCCTCCTCTTCCTCCCTTTGCCATGGTAACGGTCTGGTCTGTGCCGTGTGTCGTGTGCATCCCAGAGCCTGTGTTTGCTCTCTGCAGACCTCACTGCTTCCCCATGACATCACCTCTCGTCCCCACACCATTCGTCAGTTTACCATCCAGTTCCAACGATGTAACCGTAGCTCATGTGACTAAAGCTTGCTGGCTATTGGTCACATTGCCATCACCCTTCGAGAAAAAAGATCTTAGGGCCCTAAATCTTCTCAAATATTCTTATTTTCTCAACTACACTTTTAAGAAGAAATTTAAAATGCTTCAAAAAAGCCTTTCTCACAAAAAACAACTATAAGAGCAAGTGAGAATCTCGAAAAAGAAACATGCTCTTAAGTATGTTCTGACTTTATAACAGCCTCAGACTGTGAGAGCTGACAAGAGTCTACTCATAGTTTTACGCGAAAATCCCCACAATAACGCGGAAATAAATATCCTCCACCTTTTTTTTTGCTTTTTTTGTGGCAAAAAGTATATTTTTTCTGGTTGTTTTCACACAAGGGGATCCGTTCTCACCACAAAGTACCAATACTTTTGTCCCACGACCTTCCGAGTTGCATATCTCAGCGGTGAAAGCACTCAGACACTTCAAACTCCACAGTTCAGTAGATCTCCAGGACACCTTTCCAGCGAGCCCTCATTTGTATTTTTTGCCCGAGTAGATCAGGTTTTATTCTCCGAAAACCGTGTCCCAATACTTTTGTCACGCAACCTTCCGAGATGCATATCCCGGTGGGAAATTTAAATTAAAAGAGACTTTGAAAAGAGGTGAATACGGGTTCACCTTTACATTTTCTTTAAGGGTAATGCAATAAAAAGAGTTTAAAATGAAATTGAAGTGTTCTGGGAGCATGTTTGGGGGCATATTTAGGGTTTACACTATAAAAATAGGCATTTTTAGGCATTTTATTTTACCAAAACACAACAATGGGGGTTTTCCACTATACGCAGGTGCTCTTGGAACGTAACCCCGCAAAAAGCGAGGGATTACTGTAATTGGTTTCCGATATCTTTTATGCTAAAGTGTAAAATGCATCATGATATTGACAGTCTGTGTGACCGATAACCTATAGTCCCCTCACAGCAAGATTTCAGATTTTTCTCGAAAATGTTTGAGCGCTTCATTTTTTTTTTACACTTTTTTACCTGCTAGCATTCAGATTTGACTCGCTTACTGCAGTCAAAGATTATACGATCTTCCACAACTGAAGACCTGAAAAGGCGTTTTAATTGTTTTCTGCTTCAGTCGGTCCATCCATCTGCATTCATTTCTAACCGACAGGCGCTTTCATTAACACAAAGCTGATCATCTATTAACAGACTAACAGCGTTTACGCTCTGTAGATCTTACATTCTCTTCATAGAACAGAAGGCTGGACAGTAACCCATTAGTTTAAACACGTGCTGTGATTGTGTGAAGACTGAATCTGACTGGTGTGAACAAGCTTACATTTAAGAAAAAATGACAGTGTGACGTTTTTTAATCCAACTAACCTTTATTTTGACTCTTTCTCATTGTACCTGTTTAATCTCTCATCGTCTTCTGTCCAGGTAAAGTCCTCAAAGGTGCCTACCCAGGGTCTTCTGATTGGGGTGGCGTGACCCCCGGGATCGCCATGGAAACAGCCAGTCCGCGGCTCGCTAAAAAGCGGGGCAGGGAGTGCCTTCTGCAAGCGGTCTGAACCAGCCAAGACAAACAACACCTCTCCAACACCCTGCCTTATCCCACTCTCTTCCTTCTCTTCTTTCTCCTCTCTCATCCTTTCTACTCTTCTTTTCTATTCTACTCCTTTGTCTCCTTATCTTATCTTTTCTTCTTTTCCTTTCCTTTTATCCTATTTCCTCTCTTTTCCTGTTTCCTCTTTATCTACTGTCTCCTTATCTTTTTCTTTCTCTTCTTTTCCTTCTCTTCTGTCGTATTTCCTGTGCCTTCCTTTCTTATCTTGTCCTCCTCTTTTCTTATCTACTCCTTTGTCTCCTTATCTTTTTCTTTTTTGTCTCTTTTCTCTCCTGTGCTTTCCTTTCTCCTTTGCTTTCTTATCTCCTCCTCTCCTTTTCTTATCTACTCCTTTGTCTCCTTATCTTATCTTTTTTCTTTTTTTGTTTCTCCTGTCCTTTCTTATTTCCTCTCCGTTTTCTTTCTTCTTTTGTTTTCCATCTCTCTTGCCTCCTTCCTTCCCTCTTTTGTTTTCCCTTCCTTTCCTTTGCTAAAAAAAAAAAAAAAAAAGACTCTTGTCGAATCGTACTATTGCCTTGTGGAACCGAAGAAGCTTCCGAACGGATGTTGCGGTGTGCGTCCTGGTTGCCATAGAATGTGTTCCTCGCCATGGCAACGTGCGGGCGGTTCAGAAGTGTAGCTGCATGCTATTTCAGAGTTGGTGAGAAGACACGTACCTGTTATTCCTACACGAACACACACACACACACAACCAATGTCTTCTGGAAAGAGAAAACCTCAATTCCATAGCTGCCGTGGGAGAGAAAATAAAATGTGGCTGGTTGCTGTTGGAGGTTTATTCATGCAGCTGAACAAACTGCCGCTGAATCCCCTTGAGAAACTCAGGGATTTTAGGCAAAGAAACACTATTTAAAAAAAAAAAAAGCCACATCTTCTACGAGAGCCATTCGGCTCCTTAAGCACTGAACTAACCGGTGCCTGCAGTAAAGCCTGCATTAAAGGTTCCACCAGCCAAGCTCCACCCACAAATGTGTTCTTTAAGGGTTTTACAGACTGTTGGCAAAAATCACTCAACAGAGTGAATTGAGTTTGAAGAGATTTACTACAAAACACATTGATTTGAACATATCAGAGATTTCAACTAGTTATGAAAACATTCGTGGGTGGAGCAAGTACTGGTTCATTGATGAAGTAGTAGTTGTCTCGAGATTGTCAGCTGGAACAGCTGAGCAGAGCTTTGAGGCTCCTAGGGAGAAATTTACATGAGCATGTGCAATAAGGACATTGGTCACTGAATGCAGTTGTGCCAGCTTTCACCCACACTGGAACCGAGTATGTTTTACTAAGCTAAAAGACCGTCGGTGCAATATTACGACTAGTATTAATTGCTATTATTATCATCCATACTACTGATGATATTCCTGGAAAGTGTTTTGCATGGTGGGGGTAGAGAAAAGGAACGATAGCACCTTTTGTGTTGTGTTGTAAAG
The DNA here is from genome assembly GCA_037974405.1 of Brachyalestes nurse. Lineage (NCBI taxonomy): Eukaryota > Metazoa > Chordata > Actinopteri > Characiformes > Alestidae > Brachyalestes > Brachyalestes nurse. The sequence goes on from JBBPCY010000039.1 coordinate 35,334,605, forward strand.
GTGAGGTTCACCAATACTTGCCAAAGTTTGAACTCCTAGTTCCCCCTTTACCTTATCCGTGCCATTGACTGGGGACAGATTTAGATCTCCAGAGATCATCATAAGTTCCTATGCAGTGCCATTAAAATAACATCTCGGTTGGAATTCTTGAATGGAGGTGACATTTTAGGAAAGTCTCAGAGACAGGCTAGAGTTTAAAGTGATAACTTTGGATCATAATTCTTTTTCAATTTAAAAGCTCACTGATAAGCGTTTAAATTGATTTTATACATGGATTAGGAGACAGGACCAAAATATGTTGCGGTTTTAGACGCATTTGGAGGCCAGAGGGCTCGAGATGTTGCTCGAAAGTGTTTGAGATGTTTGGGCATTGAGCGGTTGGAGGTAGGACGTTCTCCTCAGAAGCTTAAAAATGTCATAATCTTCTCCATGTCTGCTGGAATAGTGATTACAAACTTTGGCAAGGACCTGGTGGGACCAATATTAGCCAACTGGTGCCACAATCACGTAGCCAGGCACAGTGTTAAGGTGTCCCTTAGCTGCTTGTACGTTTCTGCTGTTATTTTTTTAGCGCTGTAAATAACTCGCTTTTTATTGCTGTACCATTGTGTGTTCATGTTCACTACATTAAACATTTGCTATATATGCAAAGGTTCAGTATCTGGGTAGCTGTGCAATAGCAAAAAAAAAAGGCTTTTTAATCAGTGTTGATCCTTCATTTGGAACAAATTCCAATGCAGTGTTCAGCCAATTAATGCTACAGTGTGTGACACTTGGTTCGTCACAGTGCTTTGTATGCTGGTTTGCAAAAAAAAAACCCAAGTTAGAGATGCCTTGCCCCCAAGATCCTCCTTAAAAAGGCTTGTAGTGTTTTTTTCATAGCCCCCTGTAAAGCTCCAGGAGATGTTGCTTTGCTTGCCTTTAAGCCAGAGAGCCAGCGTAGGTCGTTCTTAGTAGCTAAACAGAAATACAATCTTTAAGCTGCTGCTTGTTGCTCGTTGTAGATAATGGCATAAAGCTTCTGCCATTTGGTCTGGCCTTGTTTGCACTCTTCACTATTTGGGTCACGAGTAATTTTGCCAAGAACCAAAATGAATTGGAGAAGCCTCTCAAACGTAGAATAGAGTGGGACCTTCCCACTAAACCTGACCTTTTGGCTCATCTCGCATTTTGAGATTTCAGTGAATCATCCGAGGATTTGAGAATGGAAAGATTCTAAAGAATACCAAAGTTTTTTTTTTCCAAAAGTGGAAAAGACAAGAGCTTAGTGAGTGTAAGCAATGCCCACGCTTGGAGCGATTGGATGGACACCCTGAATAGTGAACATGAAGGTTCTGAAAACTGTACGATGTGTAAATAATGACTGAAGGCTGATTTGTTGCAATGGATACTGATGTGTTTGTGTGATGCAATAAAATTAAAAAAACACTGATGTGTTGGAGTCCTTATTGGAAGCTTGATGTGGTGATTGATGCCAATAGATTTGTTCTCAGTTTGTAGTTCTCTCCCTGCTTTAACACGCCCAGTTCTCCTCAGTTTATGAATTACATTAGATACACTATACGGACAAAAGTATTGGGACATATAGCCCTTACTTCCAGTGAAGGACAATCTTAATGCTTCAGCAGACTTTGTGGACAGTTTGTGAAAGGCCCTTTTCTTTTCCAGCATGACTGTGTCCCAGTGCACAAAGCGAAGCATAAAGACGTGGTTGGAGGAGTTCAGTGTGGAGCCAGGCCATCAGTCCAACATCAGTGTCTGACCTCATAAATGCTACAGAATGAATGGACACAAATTCCCACAGAAACTCCAAAATCTTATGGAAAGTCTTCCAAGAAGAGTGGAAGCTGTTATAGCTGCAAAGGGGGTCCAAGTTCATATTAAAGTCTATGTATTTGAATGCAATGTCATTAAAGTCCCCATTGGTGTAATGGTCAGGTGTCCCAATACTTTTGTCCATATAGTGTGGGAACAAAGGAAATGTGCAGACAAATGGTACTCCAAGACCAGGACTGAGATCCACTGAAATAAAAAGAACTTAGATGTATTAAAGTCAGGCTTTTTTTTAATCCACAAGGAAGCTTAAAAGTTGTTAATGGTAATCTTTCAGTAACCCAGCTTGACTTTTTCCTTTTAAAAATTCCTTTAAAATTTCCAGTCATTTATGTAGCTAAGCTTTAATAAATACGTCTCAGAACTGAACCCAGTATAACTTAAGCTGGGATACTTTCAGGGATATCTTAAGGTGGCTCACTAATCTAAAAAGGACACAAAACACACTGCACTCACATACAGACAGACAAAATAACAGCATCAGACTGTATCCCTTTTTATTCGCAAAGAAAGCACAATAACACAAAATGCATGGCTTAACAAGAGATGCTGCATTGCTCTGAATATGAGATACAATAAAGCTTTCGGGCTAAATTCAAGTGTTTGGATTGTTTTCAATAAAGCATTCTGTAAAAACCGCGCCTCGTGTTAGCATAGCAACCTTTCAGCTCGGGATACACCTTAAAGAATCCACCACTTCGTTACGTCTTTGGAGAGAATCAATTCACACAAGTGAAGCGTATACAATCACAAGCATCAAACAACAATGCCATCAAATATCCATGTAAAAACACCATGAATCTCAACATGGTAAAAAAAAATTATGAACGTCTGGTTGCAGATACCAAGAATTTTGACCTATTATGGACCATCGCCCTTGAACTAAAATCACACGCCTTTTATCCTCAAGATCTTCGTGCCTCAAGATCATCATCGCGCAGCACATCGAGAGAAAACAGCATTTGGAAAACACACAAATGGCAAACGGGACCATCAGTACATTCCTGTTTTACAAAATATGTCACAAATACACAAAAAACGTTTTACATCATAACTGGCCTGGGACACTGAAGAAAGAGGTCGTCAAACTGGAGACTACAGTACATGATCTGTCCACTGCATAGTTGAAAAACTAAAAAAAAAACTAAAAACAACGTATATCCAACTCAATTTAATTCAGTTCAATTCAATTCAATTCAATAAACCAAAAGCTCTCACAGTGAAAACGTGGTTAAAGTGCTTATGCCATCGCAGTGAAACGCAGATGCTCTCTATAATTTCAGCCAGTCCTTCATTTCAGTGGCTGCCGAACTGCCGTTCCTCGCTCTGACCACATTAATCTGTCTCCAAAGACATACGTAAATACTAACAAAACCCAAACTCGACTTTACAACTTTCCTTTTTCCCAGTTCAAAGCTGTACCAGTTCAGTATTGACCTTACTTTAAGGACCATTTTCCCAAAAAGTCCAATTTCCACAATTTTCCCGTCACCTCAAACTGCTTCAAGCTGGCTGCTGCCACTGCTACTGTATTGTATACATCATACTTACGTCTGTTTTAATGGAGAATGTGATACAGTGTCAGAAACTGCACAATCAACCCGATTAATTAACAAATCAGGCAAGCGTGTAAAGATTAAGGCATGCAACTAGGCACCTTGTTTGGTACAAGCTTCCACTACTAGCCACCTCCAGAGCCTTGTACCTCCAGAGCCTTGTACCTCCAGAGCGAAACTAAATAAGCAAACGGACAGCAAACCTGACCTACCTGTTTGAAGGGAAGGGGAAAATTGTGTACATTGGATTTTTTTATTTAACATTATTTCAGTGGCTGTCAACCTGCAGTGCCTTGCCAATCAAGCTAACACACTCTCCAAAAACAAAAAAAAAAAGAAAGTCGTAACACAGCCCTTAACACAGAACCCACTCAGTCTGACCTACGTAATGAAACACATTCAGAAAGCCCTTCGAGTAGACACTCCATCATGCAATAATCTCACTGAAATAAATAAGACACAAACAAAACAAAGCTAATAAAATTCGTCGTACATGAAGGTCTCAGAAACCTGGCTAATGCGATGCCATTACTGAGGATGTGATTCGAAACATGCCAGTATGCTTCAGTCGTCTTTAAAAATGTGCAACCCATTTTTATCCTCCTCTAAAATAATGAAACCAAAAATAAAGAAACGATTGCAATCGCTTAATGCTGCACTTCAGTTGTTGAGTACAGTTCAGTAGTCCTTCTCATATAGGTGCCGACAGAGATAGCACACACACCCACACACACACCCACAGACACTTACACACACCTGGTGTGAGTGAGAATCAGCAGGTGGTTGAACCTCTTCTAACTGGGTGTGCAGTGCAGTCTCAGCGAGGTGAAGCAGTAAAAGAGAGTACAGTACAGACATGCTGCCTGATCCACCGCCAGGCGTCCGGCTTTATATCGGCTTGTACAGCAGAGAGGTCACGTACTTCTTCTTGTATCTGTGGGTGGCGCTGAGGACCATCACACCGTCCTTTAAAGAAATAAAAGAGAAACCATTCAGATAGAGGAACATCTATTACAGGCTTTTACATTCGCTGTTGCTTTCGTACATATTAAGAACAGTGCAGACGTCCTATACCTTTATTGAAAGTGCATAGAGATGGTTGAGCATCACATGATTGGGTTCGGGCAGCAGCGCTGGATCACACTGCAGACAGATTAAGGACAATTATCAGCATGGAACAATGAATAGTTTATATATCACTTCACGAAGCGGCTGTTATGGCCTTTTATTAAACGCTTCAAGCGTCCATATCTCACCTTTTCTTATCTCAGCCCCCCTAAAGTCCACTTATGTGTTTGTCTGGTTTTTGTTAAGCAATCAATTCAGATTTACATGAACTTTTCTTTGTCCCTAAGAATGTCTGTTACTTTGCCTTCTTTTAAATATCACTTCCATTCCACTTTATCTTCTTTTCTTGATTTTCTATGGACTATTTTATTTTTTCTTCCTAGTATTTTTATGCTTCTTGGTGTATTAATATTTTTATTCTACTCCTGTAAAGCACACTGAACGACTTTTGTGTGTGATAACGGGCTACGTCAATAAACTAAAATATGCAAATGATCTCCACTTCAATTGGAGTTCTTTTCATTCAAAAAGAACTGAAACATTCCTGTAAGTTGGCTAAACTGCTGTTAGTTGTAATTATCGTGCTCAACATCATAAAAAAGTTGAAGAATTGAATGGACGGGGGAGTGAAAGACACATTTCAAAACCTTCAGTTTAAACAAAAGCAGAAAAATGATAAGGTTTTGGCATCAAAGCGGTGGACCAAACTTCCCTGACCATTAGAACTGAAGACCCAACTTTTCAAAAAGCGTTTAGTTTAACAACTAAACATTCATTACATAAACTCACAAAAACAGTGGCAACTATCACACATATAAACTGTCTTCAGTGTCTCCTCCGCAGTTCTAGTGGAGTAATAACTTCGTCTTTAGTACAATCTTAGCCTGCTAGCTCTTAATTTAAGTCTATGTTTACCAGAATGAACAACATGTTTTCATTGTGGTCTAAAGCACCGACATTCCTCACTGTGGAGAAGAGCATCTGCCAAATGCTACAAATGTAAACGCAAATATGGGCCCCGTAATATAACTTTTGATTCTAACTGTAGCAGCACTACCTTTATTTTCCCATATCAGGTCCGTTGACTCTCAAAACCCACCTCTTCCAACTTGCTTTCTCCAGTTGATGTTCAAGCATTTTATAAATTGAATGTATCATTATCATTATTATATCAAATGCAATAATAAAAAGAACAGGCTATTTTCATTTACAAAGATCCAGAAGTCTTGCCAAATGTCAGTAAATGGTGTTGCTCCACAGCCTACCCATGTTGCAACTTCAACTACATGATGCAGCAATGGCCTCGGTGCAAATGGACCATTCCATTTACTAGTAAATAATATCATAACCATAACAAAACTGAACTAAAACAAACTAATATGATGTCCAGCACTGTCCAGTGCTGGAATGAACCACTTAAAATGACTCTTCCACTCTCTAAAGAAAGAGAGACTCACTGATATGTTGGTGTCTTTGTTCAGAATGACTTGAAGGAGGTGAGGAGGAAGAATGGGTGGGGCTTTGAAGCGTTCCTCTGGTCGAAACATGTACACTTCCTGTCCGTAAGGACCAGGTGGGGAGCTGGACAAATCTAAAATTACATCACGTTAGGTCTTAGAGCAGCTTGGGAGTGTTGGATGAGAAAAGAACTGCCACTCCACTGCAGAGCAGCATGATTTTATAGTTACTTACTTAAAAATTAAAAAGAACAACAAAAAACATTTAAGTGCTTTTGTAATACAGCTTATTAAGGCTTTAATAAGTTATTATTAACCACTCCTACCGGAAGTATCGGAGCACTCCAGAGAATCCACCTGCAGCGCATCAAAGACCTCAAAGTCAGATTTCTTCACCTGGATCAGGTTGTTAATGGTGCCCATCTGACTTGTTACCACCGGCTGCAAACACAAATGATTTCATTTTATTACTTTCTGAGCCATAAATGACTGAATACACTTACAATTATTTTTTATTCTACATATTTTTTAAACAAGAGCATACATTTTTCTGCTCTTGAGGGACCTCCCAGTATTATGCTCTAACAGAGATATATGTAAATGTAATAACAAGCTTTTCCAGAACTATGGATTCATGTGTCATTTACCTCAGCAGGGTCATGAACCCACTGCCCATCAACAAAGAACTTATACTGATGCTCCCCCTCAGGCAAGTCCAGGATTGCAACAAAGTCATTGTGGCTTGTGTAAAGAAAGAAAACAGATATTATACAGATATTATCATTCTATTAACCTGATTATATGAAATACTGTTATTTTTTCAAAATAATGTGATTTACCTACAGTTTGGAATTAGTAAACTAATTAGGGCTGCATATTCAATACTCTGCTTCAAAGTCCTTCCTTTAATTCACTCGGCAGATGATTAGCGGTCCTAAGGAACCATTACCTTTTATTGAGTGGGATCTTGGTGCTCCAGTTGTTGAAGGAGCCCGCAATGTAAACCTCTCTGCCCCCTCCTCCCCACCGTATAACTGTGGGACGCGCTTGTGGGCCTGTTTTTACCAAGTCATCTAAATCTGGAGGAAAATCCTTCTCCCCTGGAGCCTGGAGGAACACATGCTTTTACTCAAGGGCTGCCAAGGCCAGTCAACAAAGCAGATATTATGGAAAACATTCAGTTAATCGCTTCAGTTACATTAGCTGCTTTACTCATTTCTGCTCTGTGATATGACTGTTGGTGATCTATGAAGTTCAATCAGACACCAGTTAGTTTACCAAACATCAACTTTAAGTGAGGGGCTAAAAATATGCTTCAGCCTTGAACAAACAATTATGTCTGCATCAATTTTCAGGGCTTGCAATTGCCATGTCTGACCTTGACTTTAAAGTCTGTCTCGGCATGCTGATTGCACTACTATAACTGTTTAAAATGTAGAGAACGTTATTAGTGCTTAGGGTGTAAGGAGTCATGTTGATATGACCTTAACAAGCTGAACACGGAATGAAACACTTCCTGTCTCTCCCAGAATGAATTTCTAGTTGAATTCCGAGTTTTCTTGTTTTTTTCATACTCAAAAGTCAGAAATTACAGGTCATTTTCAGTTAAGTGCACCATAACCTAATCTGTTTTATGCCTATTTTCAAGTATTAGCTGTTGTGCTTCTATAATACACACTTTAGGCAGCGCTGCATCATTTCCCATACCTTGGTATCAGGTCCATGAGTGTTGAAGATATTGGGGTCATCTGTGCTGTCTACCATCTTGCTTGGTTCATGGTCTTTGTGGCTGCTGCCGCTGTCTGAGCGATGGCTCTTTGCCCCGTGGCGGTCACCGGACACCCTGTCACTGGTGTTGCCCATGGTTCACCAACCCAAGCAGAGAAGGCGGCCTTCTCCTGCAACAGAGCCTGAAATCTGCAGAAAACGCAAAATCAGAAGAGTCATAAACAAGAGAGTGTTAAGCAAGAGAAATGTGTAGATGTTACTACTGCTACTGGGCAGCTGGTGGCCTGGTGGTCAGGGAGTTGCCCCTGCGATCAGAAATATATGGGTTTGAATACAAGGACTGCTCCTGGCACCACTGAGGTACGCTTGAGTAAGGTAACGTCCCCACACACTGCTCCCCGGGTGCTGTATTCCTGGCTGCCCACTGTGGAACTTAGTGAATGAGTTAATTACAGACAACGAATTTTACATTGTTCACACTGTGTACTGTGGTGTATTCACACATGACTATAAGGGTCACTTTATTTCTATTATGACTACTACTGATTTAACATTAAGTATTAATTGCTTTTAAAAAAGTTTAGCTTCACTGACGCTGCTTAGCTAACCCATGGTCCCACCAGGGACAGCTGATTGTGGACATATTTTAGGATTCGTTCCTGTGTCCATCCAGAGAAGCAGGACACACAGCAATTTAAACACTTGTGCTAATAAAGAAGGATCATTTCTATAAATGTTCAATATCCAAGAATAATACTTGTAATAAATGTCACACAGAATCACTGACCAGTCAGTCAAGAAATGTTTCTCCTCAGCTCTGTGACCGTGTGTCTCACTCACAGTGAAATATCAACATTAGAGCAAAATGAAGCACAACACCACTCCCCAACTGCCACTGTTTACTAAATACTGCACATGCAAACTCATTGTTTATTGCTATCTACATCCATTCTGCAATTCTCCACACCCAACAACGCCAGCGCTAGAATACAGTTTCTGTCATAAAACGGTAACGTTATTCATTCAGCTGTTGACTAAAAGTTGTCTTGTCCTGTTTTGTTGCTTGTGTTTTCTTGCAATCTGTGTATTTTCTCCTGTCCACACTTGTGCAGTCTTGGGGTGTTTCTGTTTCTGTTTCTATTGGAACACACCTGTTTCTCAGGGTTTGGGCTAGGCCCCTTACTTTCAGTGAAAGGTAATCTTATTGCTAATGAATACCAAAACATTTTGGACACCATGCTTCCATCTTCGGGGACACCGTTTGGTGAAGAACCTTTTCTACTCCAACATGACTGTGCCCCAGTGCACAAAGCAAGCTCCATAAAGACATGGCTGGAGGAGTTTGGTGTGTAAGAACTTGACTGGCCACACAGAGTCCTGACCTCAACCCCATCCAACACCTTTGGGATCAACTGGAACAGGTCTTCTCGTCTGACCTCATAAATGCGCCACAGAATGAGTGGGAACACATTCCCAAAGAAACACTCCAAAATCTTGTGGAAAGCCTTCCAAGAAGAGATGAAGATTATAGGTGCAAAAAGGGGGGCAACCCCATATTACAGTCTATGCATTTGAATGCAATGATTTAGGTCCATGTTGCTGTAATGGTCAGCCGTCGTAATACTTTTGTCTATATAGTGTGTATGGCTGAAATGACAAGACTTGACTAACGTAGATGTGCATCTCTTATCAGAAACAACAGTTGAAGCAGATCAGCTATTCTGCACTAACGAATGGGTGGAAGCTTGAAGAGGACCAGGAAGTCCAATCCAGAAAGAATAATAATGTTTTTTTAACTTTATAATCTTGTTTATGTTGCCTGGGTGGAAACATAAACAAGGTCCGCCCACTTCACTAGCCACAGGCTCGAATAAACACTCTACACTTTTTAGGCATCCTTAAGACAGTAAATAAACACCAACGAGCAGAAATATTTCACGTTCAAGCACGATAAACCCTGCCTCGACATTTTTAACAGCTTGTTTATCTCCCCTTTAGCCTAGCTAACGGCTAACCGACCCGTTAGCCCACAGAAAAGCTTAAAAATTCCTAAAATAACACCAGATAGAAAGGGTTTAACGAGTAAACTTTAATCACAGTTAAAATATAAAGTAAACTCACCAGATGGACGATAAACAGAGTTTGTTATGCAGTTGTTTCTCCTAATCCAACTCTGACAGTACACCTGACATTTAATATGTACGGCAGCCCAGACACCCAAAATACACCAAACCTTAAAGGGCAAATCCAGTTCTCAAAATTGCAGTACAATTGAATTGTTAAGACGGAAAAAAGTAATTCAGTAACGTTAATGTTTTCTGCACATGTATCTACTCTCCCTCTCTCTCTTCCTCTACACACACACACACACACACACACACACACACACACACACACACACACACCCACACACACACACACACACACACAC
>JBBPCY010000039.1:35344777-35380473 GCA_037974405.1 Brachyalestes nurse
CAGTTCGGCAGAGTCCGCTGCCACGCCCCCAGTCAAAATAAGAGTCCCCATGGTCCAGGCGGACTGGGGGCGTGACATCAGGTTGTTACTGACACAATTAACTCATTATTAAAAGGTACCTACGAGCGTTGAAAATGTTTAATTACCACAGTGTTATTTAAGCCAAAATCAATCAAATCAGTCAAATAAGAGAATTATGTTTAATTTCATTTAAATCATTTTATGTTTAATTATTTCATGATATTTTCCAAATTTAGTGGGATTTCCACATGGTAAGAGACACACATACAAATTAATAAAGTCTGCTTTCCTGAAAATATGATTTATGGCTTCTTTTGTTGGTTAAAAAAGCAACTAACCATTCCCTCTATTCACTGGGATTCTGAACTGACCGGGGGAGGAATTGCTATTTTCAAACCAACACTAGTCATACAAGCTGGACAAATCGAAGTAAAATTCGCTGTATCAACACTAGTAAATTTCATTTACAATGAACCTTCGTAAGTCAAGTTTGAAATGATAGCAGGTCAATTTGAACCAATATTGGTAGATTACGTTGCCTTTCAGTATTTCTCAGAAGCTTTCTCAGAACAGTAACTACATTCTCTATTTAGCCGGAACAGTCTGCGTAACACTAAAAAAAAATCCCCATCTTCCCTGTGAAACCATCTGTGTCAAACAAAACATTAAATACATGCTTCAAAATTGTAAAACTCACTCAAACAGTGATACTTAACAGTCAAACAGTAAATACATACAAGCAATCAGGAAACCTATAAGGCAAATCACTCACTCACTGCAGTAAAATCTGTACACACTGAGAGGGAGCAACAAAAGTAACACAAAAACGAGAAAACACATCTTCACTGCAGGTACAATTATTTCACTGGGTATCTAAGCAAACACAAAAAGTGGACACTAATTCTGTAACATGAAAGAAAAAAAGAAAACAATTTACTCTGCTTCATCTCGATCTCTAATATCAGACCACATGCTTTCATCGACATCACAAACAATATGTTCCCTGTCAATGCACTGTGGGAAAAACCTCCGCGCATGTCTGCTGTTTGCTGGGAGGCTTCAGTCAGGGCATCTAAAAGTGAACGTTCCTCATATGGACGGTCAGCATAGACTTTCCATCTCCACGCAGAAAAGAATTCCTCGATTGGATTGAGAAACGGAGTATATGGAGGAAGGAATACCGTTGTAATATGTGGATGAGTCACAAACCAGTCCCTCACTGCAGCTGTGTGATGAAAAGGAATATTGTCCCATATCCTCCTGAGACCCGGTCTATTAATGTATGTCCTTTATAGTGGACATTTTGAATAACCAAAAAGAAAACATGTTCCAAGGACTATCTCACGTAAAATCCAGAGGATGTTCTATGTCTTATAATTAACTGTTGAACTAAAATACGCGTTTCGTTGTGCTTGCAAGCAATAAGCAACAGAAGAGTGATACAGAATGTTCTTGTTTTGATCAAATTGAACGTGTTCTTGGGTTAATATCACCTTTTTATTTTCTAAATTCTGTTAAATTTTCACACAGAAATCGTCCTGTTGTCCTCTACAGTGGACATGCTGGGAAATTAAAACAAAAAATATATTCAAAGAAATTTTAATTGTAAGGTGTTTTTTTAGGCCCAAATAGATAGAAAATCACAAAAGAAAAGAAATTGTAAGACATTTTTTTTCTTCGGGTCTCAGGAGGTTATAACAGCATACTGCCGAGCTGTGACCATAGTATCTTATCTCCCTTCAGATGCCAGCAGAGCTCTGTGAAAGGCGTCAAGAAATACAATAAGCTTTGCAAAATTACATGGCCCAACTGTTGGGATATATGCAACAGGACCAGTCTCTTATATATCTGCACATATTATAATGTTTGCACCTCTCTGCCCTGGTATCTGCACAGTTGCTCCTTGCCTAATGACATTCCTCCCACACCTCCTGGTTTTGGCCAGATTGAAGCCAGCTTCATCAACATAATAATGCTGGGGGTGTGTGCGGCCTTTTCCAGAACACACAGATTGCCAGCCTGCCCCTGCCGCTTCCTGATCTGCCGTGAAAATCTTACCACGGGCACCAGCTGCGGGTCGTCTTTCAGTAGAATACTGCAGTAAATATATACACGATAACTGCATGAACTGTAACCTAGATTAGGATTACAGCAAGTGAATGTTACATACATTAGGTTGCACCCTTAGACCAGCCTCACGCATGGAGAGACCATGATTAATGACATGGTCAATGGCAGTGGCTCTAATTTCATGGCTGACTCCTGTTCTTGCTTGTCTTTGTTCTTGTCCTCTTCTACCTCTATGTGCACGTCTGCGTACCCTCTGGCCTTGTTCCATTTGTGTTTAAAATAAAACCACATTACCACAACCTTTTATATTTTGTTAGCAGATTTTGAGTGGTTTAGAATTAGATTTGCAGGAAGTAGTTAAGCATTTGCAAGGTTGGCCTAATATCAGTTAGTGTTTTGGGAGTGTGATTTAGCAGCTGCAGCCATTGTGTAGTTGATTGCTTGTTAAGACACTTCCATTTGATTTTGTTGTTACCAAATGATTACTGTGAATAGTGTTTTGCATACAGACTTTCAGCAGTGAAAAGTGATGCACAATCAATGATGACATTTCTGTAGTTGTGCAAAAATGTTTGCTGTTCTGCCATATGCATTTGGAATTGATATTTACTAATGGCTTAGTCAATGTAGCAAAGTATTAGAGAAAAGCTGTAATAAAGAAAGTTATTTTTTATTGCAGAGAACTTACATAGCACCATAGCACCCTCTGGTGCTTACCGGGGGAGCATCATGCACAGAATGCTTCAGAATAAAAAGCCAAACGAGACAGTCTACAAGGACTGAATTTATTTCTTCAAACGCGAGGAAAACATTACAAAGTGAGGTTCTTCATAAGGATACATAATGATAAGTAAAAACGAAGACAGGCAAATGTGCCAAAAAGACGTACATACTTGTGAACAGATATTACAATAATAAAGATATACAGAAATACTTAAATTAGGCAAATATAAAAGATTATAAAATCAATTAGTTCCTAAACAAGTAATAAGAAAACGTGTAAAATTCATGATAAAAATCTTATTACTCATGAAATTATATAATGATTGCTGTTTAAAAATTCATAACTGTGGATAAAAGCTAAAATTGTATAGTTATTTTGTTTTAAATCTTTGGACATGACATATATTATTCTTATTTCAGAAAACATCATTTTCAAAACATTCTTCATAGATAGTTCTGAGCCATTTATCACACTTTCTGGACCCACATAACAAAAGCAACTTATTTAGAAGCACAGTACAGTGCTTACTTCAGAATCAAACACCAGATCATCCAGATCAGGCCTTCCAGCCTCTGCGCAATGTCTCTGCAATTTGTCTTCAAAATCAACACTATTTAATATGGAAATTCAGTATTTTCAGTATGACATCTCTGGCACTGAGCACAAGAATTCACTGTACAGACACATAACTGTAACGGCAAAGTGGTTTTGCAACGTTCTGTCCAACTTTCTATTGGCTTATTTTTTTCTATTGGCTTATTTTTTGGAGAGCCTTCTTCTTTTATGCAAGTAATTTTCCGCAGTCTAACATACACATGACTGCAACCTTGATGTTGAGAGGCAAAAAAACAGCCCTCTAAAAATCAGGCTATTTAAAGTTCACACATGGTAACTACACAAATAGGAGAAGAATCAGAAGCAGTTCTAGACACCAGGTTGACAAGAACCCATACACATGGAGGACATGTAATATTGCTGCTAGTCTGCACAAAAGCAGGTTCTCTTCTGAACCGATAGTCATACACAATTCAGTACTGATCTACGAACCTGTGACACAGGAAAAATATGTTTAAAAACACTGGTGTGAGTATTTGTTGTACACAACTTAGCACCCCTTATCAAAGATTTTTATTATAAAATATCAGTAGAACATCAGTCACTGGTTAGGGCACCGTGATTGCATGGCTTCAATAAGTATTGCAGGCTGTGGCTAAAAAGTTACTGTTGCCAAAGGCAATCTAACTGGATCAGTTATATGGATAGGCAAATTATTTAACTGACGTCATGAATGTGGGATCTAATAACCAGCATAACAAAGCAACAAAATGGTTCCAAAATTCATGGCATACGAAAACAGGAGGAGTTTCATATAATATGACTATTGAAGACAAATTTTTAAAACTCGCTCAGTTTTTCTCACCCATTTTTTGTGATTTTTTTAGGTAACACTACTATTGCCATATTTTTACATTACTTCTTTATCTGCAATAGTATAACCGACCAAAACTCACTCAGTCCTTGCATAATACACGGTACAAGATTAGGTAAATTTCCAAAACTCATTCAGTCCACTTGCACAGTTGCGAATGGTACTTACTTACCTAGGTCTCCCAGGCAGTAGATGTAGTAGGATATAAATATTACACTTAATTTTATACATAATTTTGTGACATTGAATATCGATTTACTTAAACATTGTTTTCATTATATTTTTTAAACAAAATTGCCCATACTAAAATGTGCAGGAGTTGCGTTTTAGAAACAGGCATTGAAAAATGACAAGTAACTGTAAAATTTAAATTTAAAAAATGATTTCCTGTAAGAATTGCTTTCCAACAGGTAAAACAAGTAAAACGCGATTTTCTGAAAAAAATGCTTTTGGACTGAGTGAGTTTTGGAAATTTGCTTTTAATTATATAATAATGTAATCAGGTGACTTTGTTTTGTTAAAACACTAGTGATTGATTAGTATCAAGTGCTAACATATTGCAGGGCAAATGTATACATAAGTACGATGAGATTGTGCTCACTTCATTTCAGATGAAGGCGATGGGGATCCCAAAATGGGAGACTTGGGAGACACCTGAAATTATTTTAAACAATGGTAAACAGTCAAGAGTTGATCACAGCAATGCATCACAATGAATATCACATTTGCAGCTAAACAGCACGTTACATAGACTTATCAGCCATAAACAACATGACTTAAATTGTGTAGGTCTTTTTGTGCCACCAAAAAATCTCTGGTGTCCTGTGGTATCTGCCACCAAGGCATTAGCAGCAAATCCTGTAAAATGTGATGTGACTTCTCCGTGAATCAGCTTGTCCAGCTATCCCACAGATTATTGACTAGATCTAGATCTGTGGAATATGGGGTTCAAGCCTACACCAACTCTGTGTAATGTTCCTCAAACAGTTTCTAAACAGGTTTTGCAGTGTGGCAGGTGCATTATCCTGCTCAAATAGACTTTTTCTGATATTAGAAATATTACTGCCATGAAGGGGTCTACTTCATCTGCAGAAATGTTAGGTAGATACTACATGTCCAAGAAACATCCACATGAATGTCAGACGGCCTAGGGCATCACAGGTAAGTAAGTCACAGGTACCCAGCCATCGACATAATGTTAAAGAAAATGTGATTCAGACTAGGCCACCTTCTTCCACTGCTCCATGGTCCAGATTCTCTAGCTGTAGGTGGGTCTCTAGCTGTGTCAGTTGCAGGTTGAGATAGTATACCAGTCACCTCATGACACCTGCATATAATATAGCTGAGCCTATATCTACTCAAGTCACACTGCGGTCTTTTTCCAAAACAGGGTCTTTTCTTGCTGACTCTAGCTGACCAGAATTTTTTGCAGAAACCTACCATGAAGTGAAAATGGTCTGTCATACTTGAATGCACCACAGCACACAGTGTGACCAGCACAAAATTCTTCCTCTGCATTACACATTCACCAAGTGAAGCAGCGAGGAACACAGCCCAGGGAGCAGCGTGTGGGGACGGCTGGTATGAGATCAGTTGACACAGTAATGTTGACACTGTAAAAGTAGTAGAATGTGTGGGATGTCTTCTAAAAAAATTCTCGGGGTGGGCCAGGAGGCTGCCATGCCATTGAAGGAGTGCTTAGAATCTGACATGGGCCTCACATGCCTTCTTGATCATATCTACTTGTCAGTGGGAAAACCATTCCTTAGAAAGCAGCATATTGTGTCTTGCTTTAGAGAAGTATATAAACAGCAAAATCCAGCTGGGACAGGGCAGAGTTAGTGCCATCTGAAATCAAATTAGTCCATGTAAGCCGGCAGACTGATTAACTGATTTATAAACCTGTCAAAATGGCTGGGTTGGATCACAGCAGGACATTATCCAGGCATCACTGGAGACACGGAAAGCCATGGAAACAAGCAAAAGAGCTGCCTTTCATGGAACTCATTTAAGGGTAGCCTGATTCAGAGGTTCAAAGTGTGTGCAACACTCACACTGGTGGCCTAGGCAATTGGAGTGGGCAATCTCTTCTCTCCCTTAGAAAGACAGTCCCCAACTTACTGGAGCCAATGGGCTACCATGTTTCTAGTCTCCAATGTTACAGCTAGCCACGAATGTTATACCTGATCACTTAGCTGGGAGAGAAGTTTTTCTGGAACACCCTGAACCAGAGAGAGTAGCAGAAATCACAGTTGATATGGTCTCAATGGGGCCAGTAGAAGAACATGATGTCCCTCCCCTCAGACCAGTGCTGGAATGAGGAGTATTGGGAGGAAAGCATATAAAAGTTCCTTTGGCTATCTGTGCGCAAGAGCATCTTGACCTAAAGGGATATCCTTGGCTCAATCCAAAAACCACAGTTGACAGTGGGTTGTGCCCAATGAGGCAAACAGGTCCATTCACCAAACAGCCATTAAATCAGCCCAACTATTTCCAGATGTGGTCTCCTGTGACTGGGGTTCAAAGTGTGGCGTAAGAGGGCATTTGCTGTCTCATTGGTCATACCTGCAAATGTGGTGTTGTGCAAGGTTCAACAATGCTTATGAACTCAGGCCACCATGTGAAAAATGTTAGTTGGCAGTCTGACTGATGTGAACAAATGAGTCAGAGTGAACAAATGTTTTACAAGGGAAGCGCTAGCCAACACCAGAAGAATATGCTGCTGGGTATCTTTTCTAGACCATTTGTCCTTGCACCCATCTATGCCACCAGACATTTGATGATAGATGCCTTTGTCATCACCAGCTCCCAGTGTGAAGGAGCCATGGGGCCATGCTGGTCCAGAGGAACTTTCTTACCGCTTGTGTTTCAGTACTATGGGGAAACAGTAATACACTGCCCTCCATAATTATTGGCACCCCTGGTTAAGATCTGTTAAAAGCCTTAAAATAAATTCAATTTTTATTGCAGAAGCATACTCTCACACTGAAAATTGTAGAAAAATGTAACCTTTAACCTTTAACCTGAATTTAAAGGGGGAAAAAATCCCTGACTAAGAAATAATTATTTTTCATACAATCACCTGTTCCACAATTATTAGCACCCCTAACAATTCCTGGAAAATAAATGTAATTGAAGTATTTCTGTCACTTCTACAGTTTACAAAGTTGATCAGAGTATCTAAGAACATTTAATTAGTAATTCATGGGAAAGACAAAGGAACACATCGTTCAAGTAAGGCAGATGTGTAACATTCTTGCCCCCCCAGAACCGCCAAGGGAGGTAACGAGGGAACCTTGTTAGGGTGAATGGCATCATAAATGCTTTGAAATACCAGGACATTTTAGAGAAAAATCTGGTGGCCTCTGCCCGAAACCTAAAGATGGGTTGTCACTGGATCTTTCAGCAAGATAATGACCCTAAACATGTGGCCAAATCTACACAGACTTCAACCCCATTGAAATCCTTTGGAGTGATCTGAAGAGGAGAGTGCAGAGGAGAGGACCCAGGTTGCTGGATGATTTAGAGACATTGTGCAAAGAGGAATGGTCGAAGGTTCCTCTTTCTGTATTCTCCCATCTTGTAAAACCTTATGGGAAAAGATTAGATGCTATTTTGTTTGCAAAAGGGTGTTGTACAAAGTATTAACATAAGTGGTGCTAATAATTGTGGCACACATGATTTGATGTAAAAAAATATATTTCTTAATGTGGGATTTTTTCCCACTGAATAAATGCACTTGAATTAAAGCTTGGATATTTCTTTTTTTATTGTGGTCCTATATACAAAACTGAATTTATTAGAAGGTATAGAACACATCTTAACCAGGGGTGCCAATATTTATGGAGGGCAGTGTATACATTTTTAGTACCAGTGTTGTGCAAGTTACTTCCAAACTGTAATACATTACAGATTACTTGTTACTGTCATTTAAAAGTAATCGCTTACTTTACAATATTACTGTCTCATGTAATTCGTTACATGACTCCTGTATTACTTTTGAGTTACTTTCACCAACATAACTACAGAAGTATACAATTCTAAAATAACAATTGTCCTGCAGAGCATTTTACATCCAATAAAGGGCGATATGATGTAGCATAATGACTGTGGCCTATCCAAGGTACTAACAATATAGTTTATAATTGGCAAAGTGAAGGCTTACAACAATGCAAGAAAGGATGACAGCCAGAATCACACAAATGGGTCTGTTAAAAGTATGCTAGAGGTAAAGTGATTATCTGGCAATATCCACTGTCTATTACATCAGTGCGCAGCTCCTCGCCTGAATACTACGTGGAACTCAGCTCTGGATAGGTAGGTTACGTCAAAGGAGTGTGTCGTGGTTGGGAGTCTAGGTAACCCAGGTGAAGCGAGGAGCTCACTAATTTAGCTACTGGGTTGCCAGGCTCCTAACGACATGTCCACCTGTCCTGTGTGTGCAACTGATTGTGTTAAAGTGTCTGCGTGGGGTGATTAGTTGATTGTGTCTGTATTTAGCCCAGCCGATCCTAGGAGTCGTCATGTGGACACCATCCTGATAAGCGTGCTTGAGTTGGACTTGAAACTCTACAAACGGACTATTGTTGCAGACGGCCTCCCAGAGACAGAGAAGGAGGGAATGCTGGAAACACTAAAGAGCTCTGTTTTGTTTACAGACTGAAGCCGAAGCTTAAGAAGACTGAGTGAAACTCGGCACAGAAAACGCATCGACTGAGGGGCCTAGCACAAGGGGGTTCTTGTTGAAAGACAAAGTTACTGTGGACTGTTTTTGTGTTGGAGTGAGTGCGCTCTCCAGGAGCGCTGTGAATGAATTTTGAGTTACATTAAAGAAACCTAATTTCAAAGACACTCTCTGTGTTTGTGCGTCCTTTTCCCTCCACCCTGACGTGACACTGGCCAGTGTGTGCTAGTGCTTAAAGTGAACCGGGTGGGGCTTATAGCCTCAGACCTCAAGCTCATAGGCTGAAATCATGCCGCGAAAAGTTTGTTGTAATGCAAGCATTACTGAATATGTACCGAGTAAAATATTACTGAAAATTGATCAGTAATTGCTTACAGTACTGCGCTACAGCAAAAAGTAATACGTTACTGTAATACATTACTTTTGTAACGCGTTACTCCCAACACTGTTTAGTACTATCGAGAGAACACAAAGAAAGCACGTTTTGAAATACCACTGTACTTAGAGGCAGGAGGTTTGAAAGAAGCCAATTATTCATTTCTCCTTGTTGCTGATTGGCTGCTGTCCTGTGACGTATCCCTGGCAGATACAGCACGTATATGGATTTACCTTTACATTTTTAAATAAAAATAATTTTAGAATAAAACTAATTAAAAGTGAAACCAAGATAGTGATTAATATAATTTAAAAAAATAATCATTCTAATTCCTGTAGAATTTCAGTTGTGCCCATTAAGTCTCTGGAATTCAACATGAATGCTGCAGTTAAAGAGAGGCTCAATCACTGCTGCTATTGCAACATAAAGCATAAAGTGAACACCTGGGCCTCAGTTATTAATCAGCCTACTAGAGACATTTTGAACCGCAGAAACAAAACTACAGTCAATAATGGAATATCAGAATTTCATTTTTCAGGTTGATTTTGAGGATGAGGATTCAAAATAGCAGAAATACCAAAATATGTTCAAAGTCTGTAAAAAGATATCTGGCCCAGCTCTAAATGTTATGCTCTCCTCCTTTATCAATCACTGCTGTTTTGTGAATTATGAATCATCATCAGACAGACAGGCAGATCCGACTCACCCGCCTTGACAGACATCATTTGGAGTACTGCGGCACTCATCAAATATCATCTCTTCAGGACACGTGACATCTAAAACAGAATCACTGCTTTTTAACATTAATTGATTCACAGCATTGTTCCAAAATCACACATTTTTCCAATACTTATAAAGCTGCTACAGGGACACATTCCTCCTCCTGTCATGTTTCGTGGGTTAAGACATGAAATCCTTACCACAGACCCCCTCAGTGAGGTTTCTCCAGTATACACAAAAGCCCATCCTTTTGCACTGCTCACTTAGGTACTGCAGTGAGGAGCAGACACTGATGTTGCTCCTGGCCATACAGTAATCTAACCTGCAGTTCTTGAGCAGAGCCTCCACATCTATACTCTGGCTACACTCACGAAACACGCTGAAAGAACAGGAATATTAAAGGGTGAACTTTTTTCCGTTTCAATTCAGGGTGGCAAAAATGAAAATCACAAATTGTCATTTTTATAGCCTTGGTGATTGAAAAAACTGTAACTTACTTATGGGTGAGGAGCTCACAGAGAGGAGCCGGGCAGGGCGTCGGAGTGGGGGGTTGTGTAATTATACAGGAGAAATTCCTGGGGGCATCCTTACAGTAGGGCTTCAAAGGGTCTTCCTCTATCCAGTCATAGGAGGTCTTATCACAACAGTCATCACTCTCAGCTAGACCATTTCTACGTACACACGCAGGTCCTCCACACACACCTGCAAAGCAAATTAAGTTTTGCTTTGAAACTGGAATGACTTCGCATGCATAAGTTACATTTTTAACACTATTGTTCAAGACTCTCCAATTGACTGTGTGATTAACTGTTATAGTTTTTCTATGATAGCTTAATATGAGTGCAATATATATATAACAATGCCAATTCTATAAAATAATGCAATAAACAAAGTCATAACATAGTATGTCAGTATTTGTTTGTCTTCATATTTTATGTCTTTTTGTTGTTTTCTACAGCAAATTGTAAAAATAAAATTATATCATGACATATTATGCATACATTTACTTTTATATCAGAATACCGATCTTCCTTACTGCCACAGTCCTTGATACCAACACTGATATTTTGATTTCAATAATTACTGAATAATACTTTTTCTATTACAATACCCAGCCCTGCCAAGCAGTATAACGCTGTCTTAGTATACATATTCTCAGTAACATTATCATGTTCTTACAGCTATTAGCAAACCAAACCACTGAAGACCTACCACACTGTCCAAGAGTGTTATCTTGAAAGTATTCCATGGCAAGAGTGATCTGAAGTATGTTGTCCGGATCGAAAGAGATGTGAGAACGGATTTTATCAATGTAAACGAAGGTCTTGAAATTTGTGTCTTCAAACCTGATGCCATTCTTTTCATAAGGTGGCTGGACAGGTATTTGATTCAGAGCAGCCTGAAAAATATGTCAGGAAAATGTATATATATTTTATACAGTTTTAAAATGCACAAGCCACCTTGTAAGCCCAGTACAATACACAGCCATTCCAAATTTTAATACAGTAAACCCCCGACATTTGCAGGGGTTGCGTTCCCAGAGTATTCGTGAATAGTGAAAAACTGCAAATTTGTGATGTCGTAAAGAAAAGGCCTGAATGATGTGGTAAAGAAAAGGCCGGTATAGGACGGTATTATAACTCTATTATGGCGCCTAGTGACAAATCTAGTGACATTTTTGACCAATCTTAATTACTTTCTGTAGAACGTTCTAATGAGAACTGGAGACGTTCTGGGTGTACTTCAGCTACTTTCTGTAGGAGACAGAAAGGAAGGAGGGCGAGAGACACAGGGAAGCAGAGAAGCAGAAGTAGCACAGTGCGCAGGAGCTGGTTTAGCACTGCTTTCACTCCTAAAATCAAGTAAGTTCAATTAGCTAAGATGAAGTCAGTCAACAAGTCCCCGCACATTAAATACAATAACCTACTGCTTTAACCTGAAGTGCCTGACTTTTTTCCTGGTGCAATTTGTAAAAAATAAAATATTATATAATAAATAAAAAAATCTGTCAAACATCTATCAAATATACTGCAAATACTCTTTTGTGCTATGGCATTTTAAGTTGCTTATTAATCTTGTGATTTGATTGAATCAAAATGCTAAACTTTTCACGGATATCTCACATTTATATATCCTTTAGTACTATTGGCATAAAACAAGTCTGTGAGGTATAAGCAACCAAATTTATAATGCTTTAATAAACTGTTACCATAATTTATTTTGACATGCATGCTGGCTTTAGTTGCACAAACTGGATGATTAAATACACTAATTGCTATTACTCCCACACTTGCCAAGTAGGCCATTAGTTTAGGGACACTTTATGTTTCACCTGTTTTGAGTTTCTGTCTGTTCACGTTTGCTTTGTCGGGTTTTCTGTTTCACAGTAGGTTTCGTTCGTGGTTGTGTTCTCCCTGTCTGTTTTGGTTTGTTTTTGAGAAGAAATATCGGCCCTCGTGCCTTTTGTTTTGATATCTTTGTTTATTGGGAA
This sequence comes from Brachyalestes nurse, assembly GCA_037974405.1. NCBI lineage: Eukaryota > Metazoa > Chordata > Actinopteri > Characiformes > Alestidae > Brachyalestes > Brachyalestes nurse. The sequence continues at coordinate 35,357,293 of JBBPCY010000039.1, forward strand.
TAAAGTATCACATGGAGGAGGATCTCGTCTGCTTCTGTGCCTCGTGCCGGAACGTACCATGGCGATTCGTGACACGTGATGGAATATAGATTAGGAATTAATTACTGTGTTAATGTTTATAACTCACATTTCCATTGCCAGTGCTTACAATTGTACAACTAATTTCTGAGACAACTTGCCTTACATAATCTTAAAGGCATTTGTATCCACATATATCCTATTATTTGTTTTATTTAATATTTATTGAAACTTTACATAATAATAATAATAATAATAATATTAGTTGAACAAGTACATTTACCTCCACTGTGTAATTATCAACATTTAACATTAGTGTGACTGTGTCATCACGGTATTTCAGAATGACACCCTTGACTGAGGAGCCAAACAGCCATGGTGAGCTGAAGTAATTATCCACTGCGATGCTGAGGTGGTGATGAGGAACCTTCTCCTTCACCAGTGTGTAAGTGCAGTTGTCCAGGAAGTCAAATGTAACTCCTGAGAAGGAAACATAGTGTGGATCTCCATAGAGTTCACACTGACCTGAGGGAAACACACATAAAACACTTAGCATATCAGTGACAGCAATTAATGTCACAACACTAGAATTTTGGTTGATACCAGGTTAAATACCAAAAAAGAGGAAATAATAAAGGATTTATTATTGTGCTCGACCAGTTTAAACATAATTAAAGCAGACTGAATAAAATTATTCAGGTCACTGGGTGGAGTTTTCCCTAGTCCAAAGACCTGCATGTCAGATGAACTGCAGATGCTAAATTGCCCTTAGGTGTGACTGTGTGTGTGTGTGCTTGTCTGTGTTTCTACCCTGGTGTCTGCCAAATGTCGTAATTGTAAATGCCCTGTGATGGACTGGTGACCTGGGGTGTTTCTCTGCCATTTGCCCTCTGACCCCCACGGATCGACGTCAGCAAACCCCCACCAAACCACTAAGGGCAAGAATACTGAATACAGAGAGAGAGAGAGTGCAGAAGAGAGAGGAAACAGAAGGCGGAGGGAACTAAACTACTAAAATAAAACAGACGAAAGGAGGCTTTAAAAGAAAGGACAAAAGAGGCAAATAACCAAGGCAAAAAATGACAGAGGAAGAGGATAAGGAAAATTGAAAAAAGGTAAAAAATGAAGGATTGAATGATTGGATGCAGGGGGAAACGAGGAACACTTAAAAAAGCCAAGGGACTTAAGACTAATGTGTGAGAGATGTTGTGAGAAAAGTAGCACTAAAGCTGGCTGAACAAAAAAAAACAATGGTGGAATATAAACAGTCCCGAGAGCAAGGGTGGCAAGTCAAACAGCTGGGAAACAGGAAAGATAGAGGTCTGTGTTGCGGGTCTACATCAAGAGGTGTGTTTGCGGGAGTGGGATGAAGACATTGTTCTCTGGACTCTTGCAAAGTATTCATTTGCATTGAATACATTTTACAGTTTGTTTTTATATGGGGAACGTATGTGGTCCACATTTTTTGCGGAAAACTGGTTAGCCAAATCTACCCTTATATAAAAGAATCTTTAATTTGCAGTTGGAGTCATGCCCACATAATACAGCCTATGTTTAATAAATTCCTGTGTGTCTATTAGGAAACAATAAATTTGGTACCTTATTTAATTTTTATAAGCCAAGATATAATAGCATTTAAAATGTGTCCAATATTTTTGGCCCACCCTATACTCCACCATCCCCTTGCTTGCGGGATTCAGCAGGCGGGAGCAAGACAAACCATAATAGATGCCGGCGGGAGTGAGTCGAAATATTACACATTTCTGCAGGAGCGGGACAGAAACTTGAGGGAGCGGGATGAAAAATCAGTCCAACGCAGACCTCTAACAAGAGACAATAGCAAGAATGCGGTAAACAACTGACACCCCACATATACACTTAAGGGTTGTACGCTGCTCAGATAGGATATTAATACCCCTAAGGTTTGGGACAACAGACTATGCACATTGTTCTTAACTAACCGCAATAATAACTGGTGATTGAGGTGTTAAATCAAGGAAACTGGACTGCCATGTGACAGGCCAGACGGCCAAGAGAGAGAACCGAAAGGCCCAGAGTTTCCTTGATTTGTTGTGGGTAATTATGGTGATGATTAAACTATGTCTGACCGATAAGGCCCTAACTGTAACTAGCTGTTCACAATTGGTGTCAATAGAAAGTCTTAGACCTCACGATCACGTTCCTGCCAATCTCAGTATGCCAACATGTATAAATTATGAATGTTGCTGAGTTATGAACTAGCACTAGGTCCTGAAATGTGCTTCTCCCCTGTTCGAAAAGGGGGGTCGGGGCCTGCTGCCCCGGGACTGCCTCTGACTGGCCAGTGACCAAAATGGAGACAGGGCAACAACCCCAGCGTCCATTCAGCATAAAAGAGCAAACTTTGCCACAGACTTTTGAATACACTTTGGGGAACACATCTTGAGAAAGAGAAGCAAGAGCAACAACTCCAGACACCCAGCCCCTCCAGACGCCTCTTCATCCTCCCTGCCTTCCACACCAGATCCGCCACCATCTCTTCAGCCAAGTAAACTTCCTTTTTCTGAACAAGAGAGGTTGAAACAGTTTATCGAGCGTACCTTTCTGTAACAGTATTTCAGTTGACCAATCGGTGGGGAGAACCCGAATATAGTGTGGAAGGGAAATACATTTGCAAATGGTTTGAATGAAAGGCAAAATTACCTCTTTAGTGTTGGGCTAAATTAGGTTTCCTTTTTGGTATTATATTTTTTTCTCTTCCTCTCTTTTCGGCTGAAATAAGCGATTTACTGGTACTAGCACGAGTTCTAGACCATAAGTTTAACATGTTTGCTAAGGCAAGATTACCTCTTTAGTGCTGGGCTAAATTAGGTTTCTTTTTTTTTGTACCCCCCCCCCCTTTTCTGCTGAAATAAGCAATTTACAGTTCTAGATCAGAAGTTTGTACCTGCCTGAAAAGGCAAGTTTTTCTCTCCTAATTCTGTGCGGAAGTACGTTTTCTGGGTTTTTGGCTGAATAAAGCAAGATAAGACTGCTAGCACCTACAATATATGTGCTTAGGCCTGCTAAACTAGCAAATGGTTTTGGGCAAAATAAAGCAGAAGGCTACCAGGACCATTGTGTGTGCTTACCCTGATTTTAGAGGAAGTGATGCCAGTCAGGACATGAGGTCAGATAGGAAGTGGTGTCAGACAGGAAGTGAGGTCAGTCAGAAAGTGATACCCCTAGTCACCAGGGCCAACAGGTCAAGAAAGCCACCACTGCCCCCTAGTGGGCCGCCAGGTGATTTACAAGTATTATACCCCTAGTTAGGCAGCCTACCAAGGCAGAGCTTCAAAGCTACTTAGGTCTCATGGCCTGCCACCGCACCATGAACAGCCAACAGCTGCAGGATTTAGTGATCAAGGCCTACAACAAGCAAAGAGCCTCTTCTGAAAAAACTCTAAAGTCATGACGTTCTTCAGCATCACAACACCAAGTCCTGAGTTCACCTTAGAGGGTAAACACACAGACCCCCACTCCCAAGGCCAGTCTATACTCCAGTTCGAGTCAAGAGCAGGCCAAAAAGCAACAAGATCGATGTGATTGACCTTAACAAGCCTGAACAAGGAAGACCCCCTTCGGAGCAGAACTGGACAGGACAGACCTGGAACCAACAAGGGGACGAGTCCACCCATCAATTCTCAAGGCCAGGCCCCGCCTCCAGTTTTTGTCAATACACACCGCAGTTTTCCCAAGAGCCACAAAGAAACTACGAACACAATGAAAAGGGGGTGAAACCGCAAAGGTAGATGACGCGGCTCTACTCCGGCTCCTAAAGGACTTCTTCACGCAGCATCCACCCAAAGGTCCAAGGGATTTCAGAAAGAAAGGACCAATGTGACCAGGCCCATGTCACAACAGACCTCTTCCCCAGTAACTCGAAAGAAAGCTTCACCCACAAAAGTCACTCTACGGAAACCCATGGGAATTTCGGCCCCATCCACACACCCTCTTACTCCAGGTGTTCACCTGGCGACATAGCCGCCTGCCCTCCACGCAGCCTGCAAACAAATTTCTGGATCTCTCCTCTCAAGAACATTGTCTCACTCCAGAAAGCTGACCGAATGATCATTAAAACCCACCCACCCGCCTTCCAAAAACAGCCCTGTTCCTCCTGACCCCAATGACTTGACGTCCCCACCCAACCAAACTCTGCTCGTCACTTTATGTCATCGTGGGCATACTGCTGTATGTCCCGGGGGGTGAGGCTACTGTACGCCCACAATACACCACATGCAGGACATCGTGATGCAAGAACTACATACAAAGTGCTCAACTAGACGTGATAGAAGATGTCAAAGGATACCTGGTCTGCTGCCAACTCCACATCAGCTACCACCCAAAGGCATCCAGCCAAGTAGAACGACGGTTGTCAGCATGCTAAAGAAGTAGGTGTCTTCCAACCAGAAGTACTGGGATGCAAAACTGCCTCTGTCCCTCATGGCTATCAGGGCCACCCCTCACATATCCACAAGAGTGTCACCCTTCAAACTGATGACCAGGTGACAGATGACACTTCCACTTCACCTCCCCTATCAACCTGGAGACACCAGTCTCATCACCGCATATACAACCCAACAGTACCTAGATGCCCTTTACCAAAATCTGTCTTTCACCTTCACACAGCAAAACCTGCAACAGTCTGCTGAAGGTAGGAAGTAGGGATGCATCGAAATGATTTTTTTGGATCGAAACAGAAAACCGAAAATTAGGAAAAACTTGGCCGAAAACTGAAACCGAAAACCGAAAGAAATTGTTATTATTAAATTAAAAGAAATCTGTTAAACTATGAAATTTTTTATTTAGCATTCATACAATGCACAATATAAAATAAAATTTCAAATAAAATAATTTACTTGGCCTCACTCATGATTAGCATAAAAACAAGATAGCTGAAATATTATACAATTCAATATCTTCTCTCATTAAACTGCTGAATTCAAATGCATTTTAATATTGTGAAGGAAGTGCATGAACAAAGTGCATTCAGAGTAAGTGCTTTAAAAACTGCTGAAAGATAGAACAACATTCTCTGTAGGCCTATAACAAAATAGTGTATTAAAACAAAGACTGGCATAGCCCATATAATAACTAATCACTGGAAAACGTTCTTGCCTTTTTAAAAAAAATAAAGGGTCTTGCCTCTTCTGTACTTCATACTCTGCATGGCGAACGGTACATTTTGCGATTGGGGCTGTTGCTTTAATTTAAAGCTCCCGTTCTGAAGGAGGAAAGCACAGACCAAGCTCCCCATACTGTCTCATTTGTTTCGGTCACATAAAAAAAAAATTTGTTTTCCAAAACTGAAAAATGTCCAAAACTGAAAATGCATTTTTTGCCATTTTCGGCCTAAAATTTTCAGTGGCCGAATATTCGGTGCATCCCTAGTAGGAAGGCATACCACGACAGAGAAGCCGCCCAGACAGAGTTCCAAGTGGGGGACAGAATTTGGTACCCCACTTCGGGCAACCCGCAGTGAACCCCAAAACTCATTCCCCTGGCACTGTAAGAAGCTGCTGCCCCACTGGCCAGGAAACCACTCTCAAATGGGTCCACTGCAATCAGACAAAACTACACAGAGCCCAAGGCAAATATGGGGACTCAACTCGGCTAATCCAAGGAAAGCCGGAAAGCACATCTCCCCGCAATGGTGCCACTTGTTGGAAACCTCAGGTAGAGCAAATTGGAGGCTGCGAAAGATTCAGTGTTAATGGTCGACTATAGTTATGATAACCATTTCAGTGAAAATGCGGCCTTGAAGAGCACCAAATGGTCAAGAAGGCAGAGAACAAAAGGCTCTGCTCTCTCCAGATCAGAAACCCAGACATCCCATCTCTACTGCCACACACATTCTAACACACACACACACACACACACACATAGAAAGACTCCAATGTTCAATTGAAAGGAGAGTAAAATACATTGTTTCTTTTCTTGTCCAGTTTTCTGTAAAATTACCTACTCCCTAAGTTCTTCCTTTTTGACAACTATTTTCTTTTCTTGTGTATGTAAACCCATGTAATCCTCATGTAAACGACTGACACTTAGGACCCACATATACACTGCTCAGATAGGATATTCATGCCCTTAAGATTTGGAACAATGGACTATGCACATTGTTCTTAACTAACCCCAATAATAACTGGTGATGTTTGAGATATCCATCTGACTTAAAGAAAACCATACGATTAAGGTGTTAAATGAAGGAAACTGGACTGCCATGTGACTGGCCAGGCAGCTAAGGGAGAGAACCAAAAGGCCCAGAGTTTCCTTGATTCTAACGCATAAACTTAAAACGTCTGAAATGCCTAGGACTCAGAACTATTGAAAATTATAACAAGATTTTCATGCATTTTGAAGTTTGTTAATGGTGATGATTAAACTATGTAGAACCAATTAGGCCAGTGACCAAAATGGAGGCGGGGCAAGAACCCCGGCCTCTGGTCAGCATAAAAGAGCAGACTTTGCCACAGACTTTTGAACACACTTTCGGGAGCACTTTGGGGAACACATCTTGAAAAAGAAGCAAGAACATCCAGGAGCAGGTGCAAGCAAGAAACTAGCGGAAGAACATCTGTCCAGACACCCAGACCAGCCATCTGCCTCCACTGCTTCATTTCACCTGAAACTTTCTCAAGAACCCTGAGCATAACGCGAGCCTGGAGGCACCCAGCCCCTCCAGATGCCTCTTCATCCTCCTGGCCTTCTACGCCAGATCCGCCACCACCTCTTCAGACCAGGATCACTGTCCAAGGCTTCCCTCCGTTCCCAGGACTAGTGCATAAGTAACGCTTCTTTCTATTTTGACCACTATGATGCAAGGGTGATTATGCATGCCTGAATGGTTCATGGGAGGCTGGGTTGTGTTTTGGCTCAATTTAGGAGATTGTGTCCAGATACGTTCAGTAACATTAATTATTAATTATGAAATTAATTAACATAGAGGTGAATCAGCCTAAACTGATTCTGGTGGAGAAAAAATAAAATTGAGCTAAACTAATTTCCTACAATGCTGAGGATAGAGCTGTAGGGGAGAGAAAAAGAGGAAGGTCTCGTAGGAGGTTTGCGGATGTGGTGAGGGAAGACATACAGGTAGTCAGTGTGAGAGAGAAAGATGCAGAGGATAGAAGGAAATGGAGGCAGCTGATCTGTTGTGGAGACCCTTAATCAGGAGCAGCCAAAAGCAGTAGAAGGAGAAAAAGATTAAACAGCCACATACAATCAATAGCACTTACAGTCACACTGATAAATGTCACAACAGCCCTCCTTATCCTTCACCACTCGCAATGAGTCTTCACGGCACTTAGGTGGGACCAGAGTTGGACAAATGACAGGTCTCATCTCAATGGTGCTGTTCTTGCAGGTTTTATAGAAACAGTCCTCTTTCCACTGAGCACCAGCAGGCCAGCTTTGGTTTCGCAGGGGGTCCTTGCAAATGCCTGTACATAAGAGAGGGAGAGTATTCAGAATGCAAAAGTGTCATCAATAAATTGTATTATTGTACTTAGTGGAGTTCCGTTTCTTCAGTAGTACTTGGTATTTTAGTAGTCATTGTGGTCACTGTCGTCTCTGCTGTAGTTGTAGTTAGTGGAGTTGTAGATCCACTTTCTACAGTAGTATTTAGTATTTCAGTGGTCATTGTGGTTACTGTTGTCTCTGTTGTAGTTGTAGTTAGTGGAGTTGTAGATCCATTTTTTTCAGTAGTACTTGGTATTTCAGTGGTTGTTGTGGCCACTGTTGTCTCTGCTGTAGTTGTAGCTAGTGGAGTTGTAGATCCACTTTCTTCAGTAGTACTTGGTATTTCAGTGATTCGTGTGGTCACTGTTGTCTCTGCTGTAGTTGTAGTTAAAGGAGTTGTAGATCCACCTTTTTTAGTAGAGTTTGGTATTTCAGTGGTCATTGTGGTCACTGTTGTCTCTGCTGTATTTGTACTTAGTGGAGTTGTAGATCCATTTTTTTCAGTAGTAATTGGCATTTCAGTGGTTGTTGTGGCCACTGTTGTCACTGTTGTAGCTGTAGTTAAAGGGGTTGAAGATCCACTTTCTTCAGTAGTATTTGGTATTTCAGTGGTTGTTGTGGCCACTGTTGTCTCTGCTGTAGTTGTAGTTAGTGGAGTTGTAGAGCCACTTTCTTCAGAAGTACTTGGTATTTCAGTGATTGTTGTGGTCACTGTCGTTTCTGTTGTAGTTGTAGTTAGTGGAGTTGTAGATCCAGATTCTTCAGTGGTATTTGGTATTTCAGTGGTTGTTGTGGTCACTGTCATCTCTGCTGTAGTTGTAGTTAATGGTGTTGTAGGTTCCGTTTCTTTAGTAGTACTTGGTATTTCAGTGGTTGTTGTGTTCACTGTTGTCTCTGTTGTAGTTGTAGTTAGTGGAGTTGTAGATCCATTTTTTTCAGTAGTACTTGGTATTTTAGTGGTTCTTGTGGTCACTGGTGTTGTTGCTGTAGTTGTAGTTAGTGGAGTGGTAGATTCAGTTTTTTGAGTAGTACTTGGTATTTTAGTGGCTCTTGTGGTCACTGGTGTTGTTGCTGTAGTTGTAGTTAGTGGAGTTGTAGATTCAGTTTTTTCAGTAGTACTTGGTATTCTAGTGGTTGTTCTGGTCACCGTTGTCTCTGCTGTAGTTGTAGTTATTGGTGTTGTATATTCAATTATTCTGGAACGTCCTGCTGTAAAAATAACCAAATACATTTTTTAATTAAAAGCTCAATCAATCAAAGATCACATTACATATTTTAACTATTTTAAAAACCTTTCTCACCACACATTATATGTCCTCCTCTGCACGTACTGTGGCAAAAAACACAAATCATACAGTAAACAATTAATCAGCAAACACTTATAAATAAAATGAATGGCTCACATTTACTCAGCATTGCCAATAATATACCAACTTACCACCTTTCACTTGATATATAAACTTCAGCTCCAGGTTTAACTACTGTGTTGTTGAAGTAACAAGTGCAGTTGCCCAAAGTGGAGCACTTTCTTGTGTTCTCATCAAAATATGGCGTCTTTGCAGGGCATCTTGGATAACAACCTTAGCCAAAACAGAACTGATCTATTTATATATATTAAATCACAAAAAATGTTAAATATTAATAAATAAAGAAATATCTTCTGTTCATACAGCAGACATCCCAATCAAACCTTCAAAAAAGACGGCAGACATGAGCATCAAACGAATTTAAACAGCACAAAGAAAAGAATGTAAACCTTCAAGCCTTCCACTAAACCGGGGTTCTTTTCCACAAGTCTCGATCTGACCACACGGCTCGTAATGCCAGCCATACTCGCTCTCTTCATTGTAATAGTCACAATACACCGCTGTGAAGGAAGAACACACACAATTAAGGTTAATAACACCTCTACAAACACAGTAAGGGGGTAGCTTTTCACAGATACCAGGAAAGGAGTTTATTATTACTATTTAGTATTTGAGAAATCCTTGCTTTGTTTAATAATTGACAAAAAATATGGCATGAGAATTTAGTCTTCCAGTCCCTCTGAATGTCACATATGGTTTGTGAATTGAATCACATTTAAAACATTGGATTAAATGTTACAAAACGAATAACCATCCCATGTACTTACTGTATAAGACCACAGAAAAAAAGGTTAACCATGCTAAATGTTCACCAGCAGTTGCTGGCTTTACACACAGCAATTAAATGTGCGTTACATGCCTTTCCAGAATTCTTGCAATAACAAGTGAGAGCATCAGTGAGGTCCACATTTTTCAAAGAGGCATCCTATGAAAGTGTCATGTTTAAAGTCATTTTAATATGACCCATTCTGCTGGTAGTGTTTGACTGTGGATACTGCATAGCTAAGGGGTTGATGTTATACACTTGCTAGCAGCTGGTGTGGCTGAGTCACCTAAACTAATTTTGGGGTATAGTGTATATTGCTATATGTGAACTTTATATCTTTATATACAGTAAATAATCTAGTCACATCTAAAGTCACTACATATCAGTGCTTTTACAGCAGGATTTTTTGCCAGTAGAGGAATATTCAGAAGACTTTTATATCACTTAAACAACATACTCATCTCATTGGTTAATTAAATTCACAAGATGCATCTCAGTTTAAGTCAAAGTGTATAATTATGTAGGTTCATTCAGTTGCATTAATTCTTGACCTCAGATAAGACATCAGTCCCTTTTGCATGTACCATGTGCATGTGAAAAAATTGAAAAGAAAAAAGAAATGGCAAGGTCTCAAGGTACATACGGCACAAGTCTGGGGTTCTCCAGTTGATACAGACATTCTGTGCTGTGCAAGCATCAGCATACGCTGCCACAGCTGTGCAGAATCCCAGGAACCGTCCTTCAAACTCACAAGAGCATGACTCCAGAATACAGGCCTGGTAGTACGGTGTTGGATCAACCTGGAAATTTTAGGAAAAAATCAGCTAATACAGCACTTCTGTTTCTTTCTCTTCATTAGCTTAACACAATCATCCAATTCAACTAGCAAACCTGAAAATAAAGATCCTAATATACACTTGAAAAGTCTTTGAGCTCAACAAAACAAGCACATACATAATTTATACTATATTTATACTAAATATTACATACGTCAAATGAAATTAATCAACATGACTCAAATTATATTAAAGATGAAAATGAATAAAGATTATATCACCAGTCCCTACTACCTTTAAGTGGCAGTCTGTGAATGGGTCTTTGTGCAGGATCATGCAGCGGCGCTGAGCCCAGGCTTCACAGTATGAATGGCGCTCGCAGGGGAACACTTCTTTAGTAATGTCCGAACAGGGTGGGACAGCTGTTCTCCAGCTGTTCCCAAACTCCAGGGTGTTGAACACCACGGAGGAGCTACTGGTCAGAAAGTCATTTATAACTTTTCCATCAAAGTTACCACACAGACCCCGCACCTTATCCTGTCAGTCCACATGGATGGCAAACAAAAAAAAGAGTCAGAAATCCCACAAAGAAATGGTAAATCCTTTATAGGTGAACACGTTTTACATTTCAGAAATCAACTGCAGGTACATATAAATAAATAGAATAAATGAAGGTATAAATTAATAGAATAAAAATCTAGTAAGTATAATACTATTCAAGGGTATTCATAGGCCAGTTAACATTTGGGCCAGTGGGGGGCAAAAGGCATTTTCACACAGAGTCTGACATGTTTTTGAAAAAACACATTAATACCCATGTCGTATTTTCCTTTTGACAATGAACATTTTTGAGCACACAAAAGCAGCCACGGCTGATTTAATAACATGTGCACAGATTAAATAAAACTGAATTGCTCTTATTCAGATATTTAAAGACCTTTTAGTGTCTAGAATGATGAAAGATGTAGATGATTTGAAAACAACCCACAAAGCTATAAAGAAATCTTACAGCAGAACACTAGAAGATCTACTGAGAAATAGGGTGATAAATGGATTTACCATATAATATCACTTAGTAGGAAAATAATCTAAACATTAAATAAATGAAATAATCAGTTATGCGTCCAATTTAGAACATTTAAACATTAATTAATTTTTAAACAAATTAATTATTTTTTCTAATTGCTGCAGGGCAATTAAAAATATTCACCTTTTAAAAGCCTTCTGATCATTTTGTCTATAATAACAAAAATGTACATTATACCAGGTGTGTCAGAATTTGGTACATTGTACTGGAACTTCTTGGTTCATTTGAGTTAAATATTTAAGAGTCATTTACCAGTTGTGGTGCACCAAATTCACAGAGAATAGCAGAACGGAAGCTGCTTACCTTCCATTTGGCCTGCAAGATGATTTTGACTCTAGTGTGTTTGTCCCAAACCACAGTGAGCCCCACATCAGGCACTGAGATGATGAAGCTGAGGCCCACAGTGTGAACAGAGTACAGGGGCTGTGCTTGGAGTCGCCACCCAGGCCTCAACATCTGAGTCACGTTCATGTCACGCAGGGTCAGAGTCACCTTATCCTATTTAACCACATAGTTCAGAGTTTCACTCAAATTCTGATATGACTGTATTATGCAGGTTTTAAGAGCCTCAGATTTGACAGTAAATATGGGCCAAGGTAAATCTGTTAGATGTGTTTGATCTAGAACATGCAAATAAATATCATATAAAGAAACACCTAATCAGTGAATCAGTAAATATTAAAACAAATATTTTTTCCCTTCTTTGTATCACATCCCTGGCCCCCCTGGCAGCGCGGCGGCGCTTCCGCCCTCTGGAGGGCTGGGGGACGGAGACACGTGGCGCTTTACCCCGAGGGGAGGTGAGACAGGCTGCCTCATCCATGGGGGGTCTAGGACCCTTGGTTCCAGCGGGAGGTCCGAAAGAGCATTCCCTTCCAGCGCCTTCGCTGGAGTGCTCCTCCTTGCTGGCCGAGGGGCTTGCTGGCTGGCTACCCCGTAGGCAGCCATGTCCCGGGCGATCAGCTGCTGGGAGAGCAGCTAAGCTCTCCCAGTAGCCACTCCCCCTCCTCTGGGGTAAGCTCCACGCTCCCCGTATCTCCCCAGAATTTGATTGTGGTCTTGTGCTGTTTTGTTCTGTTCTGCTCTTGTGTTGCACCATGGTCCTGGAGGCAGGTTATGTCTGTCATTGTGTACTGTGTGCATATGGTCAAAATGACAATAAAACTTATTTGACTACTATTATGGAGATCGAGACAGCTGAGATATTCAAACTCAATGTATAGATATTCATTAAGGTTGCACCAATACCGATACTAGTATCGGGTATCAGGCCGATGCTTCATTAAAATACTCATACTTGTATTCATACGTGAATTGCCGATACCATGCTCCGATACCACTAAACAATATCCTATTTCACTACATCAACTGATCACACTGGGCGGATGTGATTTGTTGTCATACCTGACTTCAATCTCTAGGGGGAGACAACGAGCCGGAAACTTGGCCTCAGATATTCCATCCATGAGCTGGTGAGAAAGTATCAAGGCCATGGACCAGTAGATTATTTTCAATAGGAAGAGAAAGCAATGTCAGCGATTTGGAAATATTTTAAGATAAAAGACGACAACAGGAGTAAAGCAGACTGTAAGATCTGTACTGCTACGGTGTTGAGGAGAGGAAAGTACATTGTTTAATACAAGCAATTTGATTAAACATCTGAAGACGCATCACATTTCTAAGTACACAGAGTTCGCTAATGCTAGTGCAACAACCAACCTTAACGCACATCTTGCAAAAGCGAGAGAAAATGTCAAGAGACAACTCACGGGCCATAACAATAACAGGCTCTTACTCACTTTATAGCGCTCAATGGCCACTTTCTGTGTTTGATCATGCTGCATTTCACCGTCTTCTTGGCGATATGAAAATCACAGTCACCCCTACATTGCAAGAAATATCTGTATTGGTACTGGGTATCGGCAAGTACACAAATAAAAATACTTGTACTCGTATCGGTTTGTAAAAAAGTGGTATCGATGCAACACTAGCTACAACATGACTGACAACATACATGTTTGTATTAAACTGTTTCATAAAGCTAAGTATCCCCAAACTCAGACAAAACTAAATGTAGTAACAAGTACAGGCTACTCTGTGACATATCAGAAAACTTTCATATGATATATTTATATCTGTGAAGGGATACTTACTGTTCTCTTCATGATGTTCTTGATTGTGTACATTTGTGTTTGTCCTGTAGGCTCTTGAGAGGAAGGGAATAGCGCATTTGGGGGAGAAGGAGCTGAAGGAGAGAAACAAGCAGATCCAGGAGGATAACCGCAGGGAGCTGCAGAAGGTAAATATGTATCCGCTTTGCTGCTTAGAGCAGAAGAAGCATTACTCCTGCAGCCTAAATGTTCTGTATTTGTTGTGTGTGTGTGTGCGTGCAGGTGAAGCAGCTGCGTCTGGAGCGAGAGCGGGAGAAGGCCATGCGTGAGCAGGAGTTGGAGATGCTGCAGAGGGAGAAGGAGGCGGAGCATTTTAAAACCTGGGCTGAGCAAGAGGACAACTTTCACCTCCACCAGGCCAAACTCAGGTAAGCGTACAATCTACACCCCTTCCACACACTCCACTGGTGGCCTAGTGGTTAGGGTGTTGCCTCTGCAATCAGAAGGTTGTGAGTTTGAATCCCAACACTGCTAGTGTCACCACTGAGCAAGGTACCGTCCTTACACACTGCTTCCGGGGTGCTGTGTTCCTGGCTGTCCCCTGCTTTACTTGGTGAATGAGTTAAATGCAGAGAAAGTATTTCACACTGTGTGCTGTGCTGTGTTGTGTTCACATGTGACTATAAGGGCCACTTTACTTTACTTTGATGATGCAAACTTTCACAAAGTGCTCATGTATGCTCATGTTCAGTTAATCTTGATCTTCTTTATTTTGTTTTAATGTAATACCGTTGAATAAAACCCAATTATTCTCTTTATTCTTGATGGTATATTTGTGTATTTGTGACAGCACTAGTTCCCTTTTGCCTGTTCTAACATAACAGATTTCACAAATAAAAAATGTTGAGACATGGTATGATTTTTTTTAAGCCTCCATATATGAATATTTACACCATGCTACTCTTAATATGCTGAAATGGTATAAATATCACCATATTTTTTTTTTTATTCTACTAAAGCAACTGTAACAAGACCATTTATATTAATCCTCCGCCCATCCTTTATATGTCTAGCATATCCAGGGTCACTAGGGTGGGTGGTGAAGCCGAGTGAAAAGACAAACACCCTGGACTGGTCTACATTAATCATAGTTAACAAAATCGCTATGTTTTATTGTCCATGTGCAGGTCTAAGATCCGTATCCGGGACGGCCGAGCCAAACCCATCGACCTGCTGGCCAAGTACATCAGCGCTGAAGATGATGACCTGGCTGTGGAAATGCATGAGCCGTACACCTTCCTCAACGGACTTACTGTCACGGACATGGACGACCTGCTGGAGGACATAAAGGTGTGTGTGTGTGTGTGTTTCTCTAAGCTGGAGGATGTATGAATGTATTTAAATGTTTCCAAAGTGTCACATCTGCCTTTTAATTTCTGTCCACTGGCACTGTTTACTGTGTAATATACATAACATGGTCAGAGGTTGTATGTTACATTAATATTGTGTTGTAATTGTTGTGCTGTGTAGGTGTTTTACATGTCTTTTCTCTGAATTCTATGTTGAATTTACTATGTTCTATGTTGTGCACTTGGTGTATGTTTTATTATCTCAGCATGGTAAAACTCAGGTTAAGGGTAAAGCTGTGTAAACAGAACAGAAATGAGGAGGCAGTGTTTAAGATTTAAGTCTGCTCTCTGCTTTACTACAGGTCTATATGGAGTTGGAGCAAGGGAAGAATGTGGATTTTTGGAGGGACATGACCACGATCACAGAAGATGAGATCAGCAAACTTCGTAAACTGGAGGCATCGGGGAAAGGGCCAGGTACAGGAACACACACACCTTTACCAGACTGATGGTTTCACCCCTAAATTTTGCTCACATAGGCTAACTGTATAATGACTGTTTATGTATTTGGTGTGAACTGAACTTGGTTGAAACCAAACTACAGCTTCATTTATGGACATTACAGACTTAGAATAGAAATAATTCCTACTCCCACTCTGGTTTCTGGCAAGAAACTGTGGATGTTTTTATTCATAAATTAAGAACAATTCACTGTAAAAGCCAGACGTGTGCCTTTTGTAAGAATTCTGCAAACTGAACAAAATTTGTGGTGGTGGTGGTGGTCTAGTGGATAGGATACTTGCCTCTGGACCAAGAGGTCATGGTTTCGAATCCTACCTTCACCACACCACCACTGAGTTTCTGCGTAAGACCCTTAATCCCCAGGTTGCTCCAGGGAGACTGCCCCCTGTAGTTAGGGAATGGAAGTAGCTTTGGAAAAAAGCATCTGATGAATGTGGTAAATGTAGCAAAAAGTGCTCCGTGTGTGTACATTTATAGTCCATCTTTTATGTCCAGAGCTGCAGTAAAATGTCCGTTTCTCTGCTCGCAGGTGACCGTCGTGAGGGCATCAACACATCAGTGAGTACAGACGTGCAGTCGGTGTTCAAAGGGAAAACATACAGCCAGCTGCAGGCGCTGCACATGAATATTGAGAGTAAGATCCAGGCTGGTGGCTCCAACCTGGACATCGGCTACTGGGAGAGCCTGCTGCAGCAGGTGCGGGTCTATATGGCCCGGGCCAGGTAAGTTCACACCAGCTCCATCTACTTACTTCTGCTCATGGAGTGATGCTGTGGTTTTAGAAGTTGTGGTTATTGCCAAAAGTAATGAAAGGATGTTGTCATTTAATGATCATTGTTTTTTTCCCCAAGGCTTGCTGTAATTGTGTTGAAATTGCAGATTCTGTAATTGATGCCAGATCTACCTCATTGACTGTGAATAGCACTAGTTGTCATTATATAATAAAACTCTTTTGATAAGGGGATGAGGCACATTACACCGAATATGTTCTTTCTGAAACCGTACTGAGGTACACTGTATTTATTGGCTGTCACATTAATTTATCCTGTGCTGTGCAGATTGAGGGAGAGGCACCAGGATGTGCTGAGACAGAAGCTGTACAAGCTGAAACAGGAACAGGGAGTAGAGAGTGAACCTCTCTTCCCCATTATTAAAGAGGAACCTGAGAGTGAGCAGCCAGTGTGAGTTACAAAGCTTTTCCTTTTCTTTAAGAACTAAAGGAGAACAGATGGTAGTGTATATTTTGCCCTTGTTATGTAATCAGAATGTCCCATACATGCATGTGTCCATTTTATAATGGATAAGGAGTGAATGTACTTTTCCTCATCATTTCATTTTTGCTTAATGATAAAAATGTCTGAGTGACGAAGAGTTGTTTTCTTCCTATAGTACAAAAGAGGCGGGGCGTGCTGAACAGCCGTCTGCCAGCACTTCGTCTGAGGCCGCCTCTCAGAGGGAAGACGCAGAAAGAAAAGATGAGGATGAGGAAGGAGAAGAAGAAATGGCAGAGGCGGGTTCCTCTTCTCCTGGACCATCTAAGGAAAAGGGTGAAGAACGGGAAGAGGAGGAACAGGAGGGGGAGGAGGGAGAGAAGGGTGAAGCTGTGGAGGCGGTGCTGACGGAGGAGGATCTGATCCAGCAGAGTCAGGCTGAGTATGACTCGGGTCGCTACAGTCCCGTCCTGCTGCAGCCCTCCGAGCTCCCGCTGGACACACACACCATCGACGTGGAGGAAGACCTACAGCGCCTCCAGCTCGCGCGCAGACAGCTGCAGGTCACAGGTGTGTGTGTGGAAGACTCACATGCATAAACACAATCCCTCTGTACTGTATTGTCTGCACTCAACATTTATATGGAAATATTTTAAACTATGACTGACTGGGCCAAATTTAAAGGTTAATTCATTATCAACTGCACACAGCTCAGTTCAGTGTTACTGTGCAAGTGATTTTGCTTGGAAACTGTTGTGGTTCATTAACTGTTAAGGAACTACATCGCTTAGAATTTACATTTACAGTTTTTTTCCAAAGTGACTTACAAGTTCTGTGTATCACAGATGTAGGAGAATGTTTTGTTGGGAGTCTTGCCCAAGAACCCCCTACTGGTGTAGTGATGTAAAATGTCACTATATTCATTTTTATCTCTTTTTTCGGGTAAAGCAGCAGTCCCCAACCTTTTTTGCACCACGGACCAGTTTCATGTAAAACAATATTTACAGATTAAACTAAAAAAAACAATGCCTTTTGTTTTTTACTCATTTTTGAGTAAAAATGAGACCAAGCATATTTTCAGACTCAGACAATCTTGGTACCAATGACCAATGACGAGACCGGTCTGCGGCCCGGTGGTTGGGGACCTTAAAGCATTACTTGCCTCACCAAGCACATTTTTGCTGCCTGTAATGATGCAACTTTCAAAAGTCTAGAGTTATTGTCTTATTGCTGTCAATGGACAAAAATCTGAGGATTTAAAATCTACTTTCAAAAATGTTACCAATTGAAACTTAGGATCCAAACTTTTCACAGAACATTCCCACTCATTTCAATAAACTACTATTGAGAAACAGTTCAAAAATGAGTTGTATGACATAATGATTTCTCTGTTTCCAGGCGATGCCAGCGAGAGTGCGGAGGACGCCTTTGTGCGACGTGCTAAAGAGGGCATGGGAGGTGATGAAGCTCAGTTCAGTGTGGAGCTCCCTCTGACGGGGAAGATGTACCTGTGGGCCGACAAATACCGGCCGCGCAAGCCTCGCTTCTTCAACCGCGTGCACACGGGATTCGAGTGGAACAAGTATAACCAGACGCACTACGACTTCGACAACCCTCCTCCCAAGATTGTGCAGGGCTACAAGTTCAACATCTTCTACCCGGACCTGATCGACAAGCGTTCCACGCCGCAGTATTTTCTGGAGCCCAGCCCTGACAACAAGGACTTCGGGATCCTGCGCTTCCACGCCGGGCCGCCCTACGAGGACATCGCCTTTAAAATTGTGAACCGCGAGTGGGAGTACTCCCATCGCCATGGTTTCCGCTGCCAGTTCGCCAACGGAATCTTCCAGCTGTGGTTCCACTTCAAACGGTATCGCTACAGGAGATAAAGGCTTGGAGCCACAGCTAAAGCTGAAATAAAGATGTCCAACTTGAGTCCTTGGATCAATCCTGTAAAAAGAAAACACTTTCGATTCCCTAAACAAATTTTCAGTCAAAGTCAGAAATTTGTAATGGCATGTGTGCAGTCCAGAAGATCTCCATGAAGACCATCCTGTAGGTCAGGGGCTCCCACATCCTGTCCTGATGACCCCACTGTATGCATATTTTTGTGAATTCTTTCATCTATTAGACCCAATTGATCTCCTTAGGCTCTTTATTGTTTGCATGAGGGTTGCCAGGACTGGGATTGGGTTCCCCTGCTGAAAGAAGACAAGGTGATGAATGCTTGTATGTGAAGGATAGAGGAACATACATGACACTGGACTGAAAGTGATCAAATAAAATTCTGTATATTTTGGTTGACCTACAAACTCCCAGCCACCTCTGGGCTCTGTATATTCCTGTTAGCCGTTAGCTAACCCCAATTTATTCTTTTATGCTTTTTATTATTGTGAAACAATTAAAGTATCCTTTCTATTCGCTGTGCTTGTATCGACATGGGTTTAAATCAAGTGTGGTTATTCAGCAGCGCAAGTGCATTTAGCTTAAGGCCTCCACATTACATTCAATACAAAGTGAGAATTCACAGTTGGATTTAATCTCAATACAAATTGGTCAGTGAACAAACAACAGTCACAATTTTTGAGAATGTACAGGCCCTTATAAATTAAAACAACACATAAGCTGCAAATATTGAGGTTCTGGAGCCTCAGCGAGTTTGTTCTTGTGCTTCTAGTACTGCCAGTGCGTAGCAAGTTTTAACAGGGCACATATTTCATCAGCAGTGTGTCATAGCCTTGACATGCTACATGTTTTTGCTCACTGTTATCTCATACCTGAGAGGACGTGCATGGACTTATGTTTTAGAATCGAACAAAACAGATGAACTATCTAATCCTGTTAAAGCAGAATCATACAAGTCAATGGGAATGACGTCCCTCTGGTGCTGCATTGGCTATTGCGGCACATTTATCTTCCTACTCCTTTAGGAAGGTCCCATGGCTCTAAGACTTTTAGCTCATGTGAAATACTAGTGATCTTCATCAGCAGTGTTGGGCTGCATCCAGCAGTTCTACGATCTTCCTGTTAAACAAACCTGGTCATTTACGGAGTTAAGTGTGTTAGCGTGAACACGACCAAACTGCTGGAATCCCTCTTAGCACAAACGTCTTGACCGAAATACCAGTACACTGGAAGCATCTTCAGGCACACCGAACTCCTCTAGGTCCCTTTTTACAAATTCACCACAAGTGTGCTTATAAGTGCATTAGAAAGTTTAGTATTTCTGAGACCTTATAGCTGCTTTTAGGGGTAAAGAAAAGACTCCAAACTGTCTGGAGCGAAGGTTAATTTGCTGTAAGAATTTGCATTATCTGACCCTCTGTCCAGTGCTTTTTTCCACTCTAAGAGTTCATATCAAGTCCATTCCAAGGGGATTTTCTTTAGCTTTATTGAAGTAAGTTGAACTGAATTATGTGTTCAGCTGAGTTATGCTGTCCTTTCCTTCAGCCTTGTGAAGTTCAGCCTCTCTGTTGTGGTTATTGTTACTGTTGCTGCCTGCTGTCTTTCCAGCTGCTGTTTGCAGCGGCTGTTGCTCCAGGAAAACTGAATCTTGCCCACCTTGCGATTCTTGTCTGTTTCTGGAGCACTTAAAATGTCCGTTGTAGATGTTCCACACCAATAGCAGTATTAGTATTACGGACAGAAAGGTAACCAGGATCTGCAGGAACACCATGGTGTTCCACTGGTCCTGCGACTGTGCCAGAAGAGTCTCCCCCGAGTGGCTGGCTCTGCTGGACCCCAGCATCAGCTGATAGGCAGCATTCTGAGTAAAATAGTCCTGGTTGTTGGAGGATTCCATGGAGCTGCAGGTGTAGCGGCCGCTGGCGTCGGCGGAGGCGTTGAGGATCAGCAAGCCGTCGCGGTGGATCTGGAAGGTGTCGGAGCTGGTGATTGGCCGCTGGTCTACCTCCCACCACACCCTGGCCAGGTTAGACGCCGGCCGGCACGACAGCTTGAGGGTGTTCCCCGGATTAAAGGAGATGTTCACCATCTTAGCCTTTTCTGTAACACACATTTACACAAAATGTTCAAACTGAGGCTTAAATGTTCACATTTAAATTCTAAAAGGGCCCATGAGACAAAGTCTGTACTGAAGAGAATATTCAGATTTTTCAAAATTTCTGCATAATTCAATAATTCCCATGGAAACAAGCAGTGTCTATAATGCAAAGTCTATGTTGCAAATATAGCCATTTTATTCACTATCTGAAATGACCAGTAAACCTACATGTGTGTTCTGTTAACGGTAAATTAGTGAAAACCCTGATCTTTGTTTAGGGTTATACAACACTGTAAATGTACCTCACATTTACTTGTACAATAGTACAAGCCTAAAACTGTCAAAACAACTTGGGCATAAAATGATCTTTGTTTTTGTCTAATAGCTTTCTGTAAACTACCTTTCAGGGGTATTAAGACAATCTGGACTTTCAGTTCCTATCACCACTATTAGGAATAATTCTAAAGTAGTAATCATATTTACATTATGATTTATATTTGCAGGAATTTTTAAATCCCCTTTTATAGTTTACTTCAGAAATAGATTGGGCTGCTATTTTAAACAAGGCACAATAGATGGCAGCCAATAGGAAACGGAAATTGTTTATAAAATGTGTATTTTAGGCACAGTTAAAACCTGTTGAATTCTAAGAGGTAAAATTAAGATTGGTTTTGGAACATAATAAATGGACTTCGGGCAGAAAGAAAAGGAAAATGTAGAATATTTTTTACTGAATATTTCAAATTAGAGTAATTTAGAAGAGTCATTTACAACGATTAAGTCATTTCTACTTAGTATAAATACTAGCAGGCTGTTAAATGAAAATCCACGTGTTGACATACCGACTGACGGACAGAGTGTAGCATTTCCATCTCTCAAACTCTGAATCACATCACTGCAGGACAGAAGAAAGCAGGGGAGAGTGCAATAATTATACCTTTAATTAGAGTCAAGTATGTTTTCACTATAGGAAGCTTGTTCCATTAGCATTAGTATAGTCAGTTCTTTTTTTTCTTCTTTAGCTTTAGTTGATGCACTTCATACATCTCACTTTTTAAACCACTAGGATTGTCAATATCTCTGGGTGTAGTAACACAAAGAGAGAAAATGAATTGGAACTTTCCCACTGATTCTGCATAGTCTGTACCTGAGAGTGTCTGGATGATGGCTGCTGATATGGGTGCACTGTTTGGCCGTGAGGTCCCAGCCACAGTGGGGGTCTCTGGCCAGCACACAGTCCAGACAGGAGCTGTAGTGGCCACAGAAACTCAGCGGCATCTGGGCCACCGCCACCTCCGAGCCGGCGTACAGCAGACCCTGAGGAAACACGGACACATCAACTTTACAGAAACTACAGCCAGCTGGAGCTGAAGCTTGTAGTAAAAATGAACCAAAATAAAATGAACCCCTTAAACCCTAAGGACCCATCTGCAGGTTACTGTTTCCAGAGAAAGGTCTTCTAGCTACTTGTCACATTTACTGATTAATTACTTATTCAGATTAATATTTCAGATTAACAGCTCAATAAAAAGCCTTATATATAATAAACATTTCTAGAATAAATCTAGCTCCTGTACTCTTCTTGTTTTGGTATCTAGTGAATATTCAGATTAATATTTCAAATGTTATACGCATTACAGGTTATTATTTCTAGAATTCAACTATTTTCTCTTGTAACAACGTATGTTATTGGTATTGTGGTATTATATACTGAGTAATTGTTCTGAATAATTAATATTTCAGATTAATAACTGAATAATAACTTGCAGGTTAGTATTTCTCGAATATAACTATTTTCTAACTCTTGTAACTTCATGGCATGTTATTTTGGTATAATATACTGTATAATTAATTGGCCATATTTCAGATGAATAATAATAAAAAGTTAGTATTTCTAAAATGTAACTATTTTCTAAGGCTTGTAACATGTCACATGATTTTGGTAATTAAATTGAATGTGAATGCCAAACGATGCTCACCGTGGTGTTGGAGAGTCGCAGGACCGTCACCGGCTCTGAGAGCTGAAAGAGCTGCACCTCCTCTATTATCACAGATTCTCCATCATAGTTCACCGCCTTCAGGACTGAGCCGCTCTCTGTCACACAAACACAGAAGAGATTCTCTCCTTTTGGGGTCTTTGCCTTGTGCAACCTTCACCTCAATTTCACAACAGGTAACTACAAAGAAAGCTCTACATCTAACAGGGCTGTGGAAGAACTTTAGGGAACCTTAGATTACTAATCAATATGCTTACTAATCAATATTTTTCACATTAATATTACTTGATATAATAAACATAACTAAAAACAACAAATCAAAATAACATTACAAAGTAAACAGTGATTTTATGTCAGTTTGTAGAAACAACTGGAAAAAAAGATCTTTGAACCCAGAGAATTTTCAGGATAGTCTCTACCCACAAGTGGGAGGGGAAAACCCGCAGAGGGAGGGGCTCCGGAGAGCGGCCGAGAGAAAGAGCAGCAAACGGAGAG
>JBBPCY010000039.1:35391240-35406504 GCA_037974405.1 Brachyalestes nurse
CTGAAAACCAAGACCAGCTGATTACAGAGGTGGAGTCAGGTGCCTCCTGCTTGGTTGGAACGAAAACCTGCACCCACAGCGGCCCTTTCTGGACAGGTTTGGACACCCCTGCTTTATAGCAAGCAGATTATGTGCATTTCAAAACTGACATGGTTTAAACAACTGACAAAGTTTAAAACACACAGCTCATAAACAGACCGAACGAAACGGTTCTCAAAAACGGTTCTGTGAAACGCCAGTCCTGTGCCAAAAGTGCAGAGTCACCGAGGCAGCTGAAGCTGGGCAGCATGCTATATTAATCCCTAATCTGACAACATTAATCTGAGGTGTGTAATCCGGTGCACGTAATCTGTAATCTGTATGTGTATTTAATCTGAGTTGAGCCTCGGCTCGGTACGTGTCATTCGGGAGCACTGACCTGCTTTGAGGAGGATAATCTGGTCGTTCTGGCAGAGGTCCATGAAGCCGTTGATGCGCTTGGCGAACTCCACCACGTACTGGATGGCGTTGGTGATGTGCAGGGCACACTGCTGCCACATCCACTCAGCAGACTAGATACAACAATCCGGGAGTTAATCAGACGATCCATACCTCAGTCGAACATGAACACACTTTCCAAAGATCAGTAATCTAATCAATCCGTCACATCCTCTGTCACGCACATCTAGTGATCCAGACCACTGGAACGAGTCAACAAGTAGAACATCTCAAACCTCGCATCCACACTATATACACGTCTCTTCCATCTGCAGCCACAATCTGCATTCATCTCTACGCTCACCTTCCAGCCACCCACACACCCAAACATCCAGTCTTAAGGGCGCCAGTCGTGCGGTCTAAAAATGCATCCGATTTGAAGCTAGATCTATGCTGCATCTTCATGAGAGCACAAAAGCTTCACGAGACGCCTAGTGGGGATGCAGAGTGAATCACAGGCGTGTCGGCAGATCTGCTTTAAAATGATCACACTGCTTCATCTGTGAATGCTAACTGTTACATATTTTATTCAAGGATTTAGGCTTTCAGATAAGAAATGTCCAGACTCATTTAAAGTAAACCCAATAGACTACAGTTCACAGTATAGAGTGACTTTTTTTGTTTTCTGGAAGGGAAGAATGTTGAGGCAATACTGTGCTAAAATCAATGTATTTTACTAACTTCATGTGTATGTGCATAAACATACGTATCCGTACAAATTTAGGTTTATGCATGTAAATGTGTGCGTGTGTGTGTGTGTGTGTGTGTGTGTGTGTGTGTGAGAAAGAGTGCATGTATATTAATCTACCCTTATGTATTTACACATACATTTATTTTTTGCCATATCTAGCCCTTTGCATTTTCTACTGGTATCAGCATCTATATCCCTTGGCACCAGCATGTCAGCATAGGCACCAACAAAGTTCCCGCATCAGCACATGGTTACTTTTTCCAAAAGAAAAAGAAGATGAAACCGCACAAAAAAAAAAAAAAATACGGTTGGCTCAAACGTAACAAAACGTAAAACGGTTTAATTTGGATTTTTAATCCATGCAGCATTAAAGGGCATCAACACTATGACCTTGCTTAAGTGGGTCAATAGTAGGCACTTTTACGTCAAAGGCCGATAATAGTGTGTGTTAGGTCCTAACATGACAGTTACCATTATTCTAGAGTTCCGTCCTCTTACCATAAAAGGTTTGGGTTTTACTGTTACAGCATGAAGCGGATTAATCACCCACAGGCTGGCTTTGGTAATTACCTTGAGCTGGAAGGAGCGGGTCTCCTCCGGGGTGTACAGGTTCCAGGTAAGACGTTTCAGTTCCTCTGCGCTGTACCGACACGTCTCCACATGAGACTTCACCACATTCTGGGTGATCCGCTCTGCACACGCACACACACACACACACACACACACACACACACACACACGCAATTTTAATGAACCTTCATACACAATTTTAATGAAACTTCATACACACAAGCCCTTTCTGTAACGGACATGTGTACTGGCAGCAGAATGAGCTGGTGGCATTTTGAGTTCTTTATTTGTTTGTTTGCTCTATTTGTATGATGCCTGTGTTGTTTTTCTTTGCAGCAGTATTTGAAGATAAATAAATATCCAACTAGTCAGGTTTAACCAGAATAGTCGTACGCTGGGTACTGTTTAACCAATCACAGTCTCTCCATGCACAGAAATAAATGGTCTTTCCAAAAGATAGAATGACAAGTGGCTTCGGGTTAAAATATAATGCGTATTTCAGAGATAAATGAGCAATTTCAAACACTCTGGGTTCAGCACCCGATGTTCTTGTTATCACTTAAACTCTTATTGTCAAAAAGCCAAAGCTTTCAACTAGCAAATATTTGATTATTTTCAAGCAGTGGAGGTGCACTCTGAGTAATATTTAACCAGTGTTATTTTAAAGCTTCTAGCGGTCACATCAAAACCTCGAAATCCAAATATCAATCTAGTGCTATAGTCTTCATTATTTTACAATAACTAACATTACAGCAATTACATACAGAAATGTATTACCCTTGGCTTTGGGAAAGGCACTATATACATTTTCTGTATTATTTGCATTATTATTATTATTATGACTACAGAAATAATACAAATTGAATTATGAATTACATTTGAAAAGTTTTACTTCAAAGATTCATTAGAACCTTTGAAATGGAAATCAAATGAAACTTATACTTGGAAAAATCTCTGGATGTTTAGTAATTGTGCAAGTTCAAAGTTAGAAAGGAAAATTCTTATCTCCATTTATCTCTATATCTTTACATCATTTGAAAATGCTGTAGATAAAGTTGAAGAATTACATTTCATGTTATGAAGAAATGCTCCCAAACTATAAGAAAGTCTTGTTTCATTAATTTTCATTCAGAGTCTTCTGTAACGTTACTCATCCGAGTTTGCAGGGGGACAGTAAACAGGGTTGCACTGACTCCACATGTTCATATGGGTGGAGCACCTGAAACTGAGACTGTATGGGTCTATTGTTTGTTGACTGATTAAAAAGAGGAATCTCATCATACAGACGGAACTATACCGAATGATGCCGAAGCCATAGAGGGCACAGTGGACTGATGTTGACGAATGCACTGACAGGAATAATATTAGTGTTCTAGCAAAAGACGCACCTATTTCAAGGAGGGAGCAGTCATCAGGCAGTGCTCCCAGTAGTACGTGTGTGAGGAGGCTGGGCTCAGATAGCAACTGATACTCGTTCTTCACTCGTCCTGCTTCAGCCATGTCCAGGATGCACGGCTCCGGTGAGCTCTGATTGGACGAGCTGCCGCTTCCTGCGCTCCCGGCGCCGCTCCCTGCACCACCGTCCAGCAGCTCTAGGCCGCAGTACTCTCCCGCCTCGCCCGGAGTCAGCGGCAGGTCGAAGAGCAGGCCGTCGGGCAGCGTGGCGATGTCGTCCAGGTCACTGAGGGCCACGCTGGAGCCCCCGCTGCTGTAGGAACGGCTGTGCCCGCTGTCCTCGCCCCCTTCCTCGTGCTCCCGGCTCAGACCCCCGTCCAGGCCGGCCAGGCAGTCCTGACTCAGCTGCTGGTGCCGCTGCACCTCCGCGTACAGGCTGTCGCGCTGCTTCTTCGACATACGGCCAAACTTCACAGCTACAGAGGGCATAAAGAGATGGGAGCATTGAAATTGGGGATGGAGATTTTCTTCCCCCAACAATACGTTTTACTCTTGGTATCGTTTACTCAAGCACGTATTAGTCTACTCATAAAACATGCACACAAAAAGAGAGAAAAGAATAAACACGGCTTTATTATTCTATATAATATGCTGACAATGAAATACTGCAATATAATCTGAGGAACACCTACACCCTCTCCACCTTTAGTGAATCTTGTGTGCAAGCAAACACCTGTTGCGTTCCGAGAGTGTGTGTATAAACATAGCCCTGCCAGGTGCCAAGTTCACAGAGACAGAGACAGAGAGAGAGAGAGAGAGAGAGAGAGAGAGAGAGAGAGAGAGCGAGAGAAAGAGAGAGCGAGAGAGAGAAAGAGAGAGCGAGAGAGAGAAAGAGAGAGAGACTGACTGCAAAGGTATTGCTTGTGCTCGAGCTCATCAATAGTCTGTTTTTTAATTACTTATAAACCTGTATAATAGGGGCATCCCTAGTTAATATATAAAAGGAGGAAGACAATACTATAAATAAATCATCAAATGGATCATTTATTCAAACAATGCAAATGGGACCACCAGCAAATGAAAACAGGCTCAGAAATAATCTACTTGGGAGACCAGAAAGTTCGGAAAGAAAGTGTTTAGCTGATGTTTGTCTACGAAGGTCTTAATTAAAGACTGGATATTCCTAATTTCTTTTCTGACTCCAAATTTCATGAAGCTACAGAAAAGCGGGAGTGGATCCCTTGATTTTGGCATCACTCAGGCCAAGTTAGGATCATATATCTAAGTGCTATGACAGTTTCTGTGAAGGTTCTCATTTACCCAGGTTACTGAAATGTCAAGCAGTGGTAGAAGAGTAACTTCTTGCTGTCAAGTAAAAATAAGATTATTGCAATGCTAATGCAGAACAACCAAATGAAACAGTTCATAGGACTGGATGATCTGCTGCAAGCTGGCCCGGTGGTTCTCGACAGACCCAGGTCTCAGGGACCTCCAGACAGTCTACAGTTTTCTAGGACCAGGCTGAGAACCTCTGGCAGAGCCTGCAGACTTGGTTTACAGGTTTAAAGTAGGGAATAAACCAATCACAGCTGTGTGCGTCTGGACACGCCATGTATTGTGCATCATAGTGAAACCCTACAAGTAAACACACACCATCACAAACACAGATCCTGCAGGAGATTTCACCTTACACTTCGCTTGAGTTTCAACATGACACACTGAGAGCAGCTTGCTCAGGGCATCACCTAATTGCATAAATAAAACACACCCTGAACCGCAAGACCTCATGTCTCATCTTTCCTTGTGTTCTTCTAACGTCTGGCCTACATATCTTCGGCACGTATTGCTCTCATTAGACCGGTGCTGGCCATACCTGATCTCGTTTCCATATTTTCCTCTAATAACTTCGGTTAGTTGACAAGCGCAGTGACAGTGTGTGTGTGTTATCTGGCATTTTGGTCCGGTCTACATGTGTGTTCTATGGACTTTGATAATTCTGAATGTGTATATTAGCTCAGTCCTGTGCTGAGATGTCCACACTGACTCACCGTCTCGGCTCATCCCTAGCGCCAGGCACTTCTGCAGTCGGCAGTGCTGGCAGCGGTTACGGTTTGTGCGGTCAATCAGGCAGTTCCTCTGCCGAGAGCATGAGTACATGGCATTGTTCTGTTGACTGCGTCGAAAAAAACCCTGCAAAAAAAAAAAAAAGACAGGAAAATGTAGTCATCATTTACCGGTAATCTGGCAGCTGCTGAGTAAACTGGATTGGGTTGTTGCTCAAAAACATTAACTTGTCTAAATTCAGGAAACATCTTTATAAATAAGGTTAGTGGGTCACTCTTTCAAGAAAAGCCATCAAAATAAGGTTTAATCTTTAGCATCCACATCAGATCACTCGCTTTTAACAAATGACAAGAAGCGGCTTAAGACTTCTGTGGAGCCAAGAACACCATCGAAATGTAAGAAAACTTTGAATTAGTTCAGATGGGGCTGATTTTTATCTAGCCCAAGCTGTGGATTTCACACAGCCTGCATGTGCTTTCATGTTAACTGCACTGTGATGCGTTACATGTACTGAAACATGTACACGATGCCTAGCTCTGTGGAAGCTCTGTGAAGCTTATAATTGCTTATAACAGATATTCAACAAAGATATTGCTGTTTTACAGAGTCCTAATGATTTAATTAGATAAGGGCAGGTCTGTTTACATGCGACAGCCATAAGTTAATGGTGCAAATCAATATGCAAACATTTAAATGCCAATTAAATATGCTTAAGACATCCCATAACACAGTTCATTTGCTGTAACTGGGAAAAGACTCTCAAATGTGATGTTACAATGAGGTATTGACAGGTGATTGTTCCAATTGCGATATTGTTCCAATTGGTAAAATGCATAAAATTAAAGTATGTATATCAAAAATGTTCATACAATGGTGTAAAATGGTAATAGCAACCACATCCATCAGGCTTTTGCTTGTATAAAAATTCCATTCTGTTCCTTGTGCTCACAGAGGGAAGAAAACTTTTTACATTACATCTTGAACCAGAGAGTGACATGCCTTGGGGAGGCAGAAGTGCAAGATTAGATGGGTACAATTTCTACCTTGCAGCCTTCGCAGGTGATAACACCATAATGGATCCCGGAGGACTTGTCCCCGCAGATCTTACAAGGAATCACCTCTATTTGAGCTGTGAATGAAAAGACACACAGGACAATATTAGACCGCTGCCTGCAGGGAAGTCACACTGGAGGGAGCCACACTGAACGGTCAGATAAAATGGATTATATTTTGTTTTGTGCCTCTGAACGGTTTCATGTGATGGCTTCCTCCTAATGGTCCCTAATGTGAGTTGCACATTTGGATGGCGCATTTCAAAGCAGGCCATTATGACCAATGCTGTCCTCCCAAAGACAAAAGGAACCTGTCATGTACTTTTTTCAGACAGAGTGTTTCAGACCGAGAATAACAAAGATTCACCAACGGCTTAAGTGCACCCTTTTAGACAAAAAGAAAAAAACACTGTCCTCTGACAGTGATTCACTAAAAAAGCCTTAATGGGAATAAAGCAGAGTGAGGTGGCAAAGGTCAGTTTCTCAACAAGAGCTTATTAATTTGTGATGAAGCACTTTATGACAAAACTATCCATTTAATTTGTTATGAACAAAAGGAAATGTGCTAGTAGTTTATGTGCTTCTAACAGGTGAGCTTTCAAAAATTATATAGCAGCATTAAAGAGTGGGGGAAGACATAATGCAGTGCTTTAGGAGTGAAAAACACTCTGGCCTCTCTATCGCGCTCCGTCACTCCACTTGAAGAGCGTCATATCTCTGTAACCCCTCTCAGGCCCCCAGGGGACAGGCTGAAATGCCTTTTAATATGAAGCAGGAGAACATGCACTGAAATGAGGAATGAAACAAGCTGCCTTGTGTGGCTTCATTTAAGTTTTAAACACTACATATGTCCATTGTGTCCAATATGTCCATGGCTAACACAGGCGTGTCATTTCTGACAGATTAGATAATCTACATAAACACAGCACTGATGATAAAACAAGACTCTCTGGAGCACCACACACGAGCCTGAGGAGGTCACTATATCGAATTCCAAGAGTCGGCTAGAGGGGTGTAAAGCCCCCAGTGAAACTTGAGAGATTGAGCTTCATCGAATATCTTTGGAATGAGTTGGAGTGGAGTTTGTGATCCAGAAGTAATCATTCGACATCAGTACCTGACCTCACAAATGCTCTTATGCCTGAATGCAGTCAAATCCGCACAACAATGTTTCAACATCCAGCGTAAAAGCCCCTCTAGAAGAGTAGAGGCTGTTACTGCAGAAAACAAGGGGCCAAACTCTCCCTACTACTACCAAGTGTCACTTTTTGGACATGCAGTGTATACTGAGTGCTTTGTATTGTACTCACTGCACACAACCATGATGTGTCAAACACACTGGAGCAGGGAGTCCAAAATGTGGCCCATGGGATATCGGACATCCGATTTGCCAGTTATCCTAACCCTACATACATAATTTATACTATATATGAATTATTAAACTATTTTCTTTAAAACTAGAAGCAGTTTAGTAACAAAACAACATGTTATACTGTGTGACTGCTATAAAATACACTGTATAGTGAAACGGTCCTATCATCTTTATTCATTTGTTTTGTGTCTTTTTGGGCCCTCGAACATCGCACAGACAAATATGCAGCAGGAGAGCCACAAGGTGTATTGCATCCTTTCAAACTTGAAGCAGTTTAGTAACAAAATAGCATGTTTTAATGTTGTAAAACGCATTACGTTATAATTATTACATTGTGCATAATGAATGTTATAAATCTGAATTTTTAAACACCTGAATCTGTCCTACATTATTTATTCATATATTTTGTCTTTTTCTGGGCACACAAACATTGCGCTTCAAACAATGTTACAATGTTATAAAATGCATTATCAAATAATTATCAGTGTTATATAGTGAACGTTATAAAATCCCTTTCTTTTTTAAAAAAAAAACATGTGAATCTATCCTCCCTTCTTTATTCATATATTTTGGGCTCACAAACAGAAAAGGCTGCACTACCCAGCAGTGGGTTTGTGATTCTAAAGGAGAAGGACCAGTAATTCGAGTTGCTGTCTCAATTATATAACATATACATAATGACTTTGCATTCCTGGTGGAGGCAGCACGAACCACAGAAACACGCAGTGACAGGCGAACCCAGAAAAAAAAAAAGGGAAAAAAATTGTGTCCTCCATTTTGTGTCCCCTCCCTGTGAGAGAGAAAAGAAATGACCGAGCCTGTGTACACATGCAATGGAAAAATCTGTAAAGCACCACGCCTCCCTCTCCCTCCCTCTCCGTTGCGAGTTATATAACCGCCGTCTGCCTGCATGCCTTCAACACAGCCATTCAGTGGGGTTTGGTCTGGTGACGCAGCAGAACCCGCCCACTCCTGGCTCCTGCAGGCCCATTGGCTGCGGCGCAGAGAGCACGCGTGTGATTGGCTGACCGAAACGTCACTCAGGCGTGGTTGGCTGTCAGCCCATGTGCACTCACTGCCCTACTGACACACTTTCCCCATTGAAAAAAGGGGGGGGTGTGTGGGAGGCAGCTCAGCTCCAGGCATTTGAATAAGCTTTTCCTTTCTCCCCCCCCCTCCTTTCTGTTAAGGTGGAACTCGACTCGCGCTTTCAACACTGTAAGCGTCCTTTAAGAGAGGGGAAAAAAGCTTTAAAACACACAATAATCTACCACCAAGCTAGAAATATAATGAGAAATGTCTGTCTGTCAGTAGAAGGCCATTTGATCTGCAGCGCAGCTGGCCATTTGGCCCTCCAGTGGGTCAGATGATGATCGTAGGCATAGGAAACTAATTTAGACCAGACTGCATCGGTTTCTCACTTCTACAGACCGGCCCGGCCTCGTAAAGCTATTTCTGCTCTCTCGCTTCGCGGTGGCACACGGCTGAGGTTACGGGGGACAGAGAGGGGTACAGGCTTCACTTCTGCAGGTGGAGGAAGTAGTGAGCATGAAGCAATATCCTATTCTCGCCACTGAACCTTCCTCGGAACATGCTGAGCAACACACTACTCTAAACACATTGTTTTTCTTAGATATCTTTTCTGGTAAGCAAACAGCTCACAGACATACAGGCTATGTGTGTTTTATTTATGCAAAAACTGGAATAGCTTAGAATACACAGCAGTGTATTCTAATAATAATTAAAAAATTAACAATAATTAAAAAATGGGGAAATGTACATGACAATGGCCTACCATGAGGAAATGTGAGCTATGTAACATAATAAGGCTACCAGAAGGAGAAGACAAATCAGGTGAGATAATTTAACACCTCCGTGTTATCATACGGGAAGGAGCTTGTTCCACTCGCGACAGAGGACCAGAGGACGTGCTGTCCGTGTTCAGGTCCGTTTCTTTGAGTACATCGTGCTACTCAAACACTCTTCGACTTTCACTCAAAGGTCAGAGGTGCGGGAAAATAAACATTAATGTCCGCCGTAAATGTGTGATACCGTGTGCACCTTTGATTCGACTCCGGAGCGTGAAGAGGAATAAGAATAATATGCACAGGGGTTCTTACTGTGCTTAAAAATTAGCGAGCAGGGTATCAGTGGCGCGTTTACTTTGATGCCGATTAATGCATAACGTCCTTGATAAATAATTAAATTATTATATAAGGCCGCTTCAGACCGTCTTCAGCATAAGAACAGAAAGCGTCCCTCGCTGAGGGATAAAAAGACATCTGCAAATTATGCCAAAGCTGCAAGATGAGCACTATGTAGGCCATTGGAAAGATCAATGACCTGCAAGTCACCGCTCATCTCATTTATTGAACTCATAGCCCAGGCGAAACACTCGGGTCACGGCACATGAGCTGTAGCTCGCAGGTGCTGCGGCGGTCAGGTGTGTGTGTGTGTGGGTGAGACAGTGATAAGTTATCTGAGCGAGCGCGGCGGTCAGTGTGTCAGGGAGTCACCGAGGGAAAGGGGCAGGTGTGCTTCTCCTGCACTTTAGAACTCGGTGATACGAAAGCAAGTAGCTAATGAATCAAAAAACAAGCTCGCGGGGCCTACAGGCTCCACCATGTCCGCAAAATAACCCCCAATGGGAATAACGAGGCCTTCTTGTTCTTTTGTGCTCCGCTGAGATGGTCATGCGTTACTTACATAACACAGAATGATTGAGTAACACATGGAAATTTGATTTTGTTTAGTTTAAGAGATTTCGTCTGAATGTACTTAACAGCAGATGTTGGGCTGGGTGTCAAGATACTTCCACAATGGATGATCTCTTACAACTGGGCATGAGTCTTCACTCTTGAATATTCATTGAATTGTAAAAAAATCTGCCATTTTTTCTAAACATATATATATTTTCCCATGTTTAGGCCACCACCACTGCCCACTAACACCCCAAAAGCGATGGCGATATCCACAATATGCTCAGAAAACATACTGGTATGTAATTTCTCATGATACAGCCAAACCCTCGGTCAAGGTGGCATTCAGATGGCAAAACAGTTATATCAGAGGATTGCACCATAATAACAGAAACTGCACTGTAGTTTCCTTTTTCCTGGACTGTGTGACGCAGAAACATACATTAAACAACTTAAATTAAATGTTTAATACCGTGCAAAAAGTCTTAAACAACTGTCAAAATTATATTTAAAACCTGTTTAGCAGAGCAGTATGTTTTTAAAAGCTGCAGTAAATATTGATTTTATGTACATCTGTGTTTGCTTCATTGTTTCTAGACGTCTCCTCATGAAAGATCAGTATTACACTGTAGTACTCATCCAATACCTGGTTCAGTTCAATCGATACTTCTTTAGATTAAATCAAGAGCTGCCAATGGTGTTCTACAAATCCAAGCAAAGAAGGTGATATCAGGAACTGAACCGGTGTTCTTCTAACCCGCCCACAAAATATCACTTTTTACAAAGAAATCTTGATATTATTTAACGCTTTGTTAATTGTGTGCATTTATTCTCACGGTAACTTCTGTATTATCTGGCAGAAAGTCTCTTACTGCTCAGATAAATGGCTTTAAACAGTTTGCACAAGAGCCTAAGACTTTTGCACAGCACTGGATGTGCAAAAACATGTGCGTTCGATCAATTAAAAACTTAAAAGATAAAATTAAATAAATATTTAAACTTGCTGCAGTTGTATCAATATGATATTGTGCAGAAAATATTGTGATACTGGACTGTACTGATTTTCTCTCTCACCTTTGCCCCTAAGTCAGCTGATATTCTTTTTGTTTCCAATTCCCCTCATGCAACACATTACTGAAAATGGCAGCAATACAAAGCAATATCTCTTCTTGTGTTGGTTAATGATTAGCGTTGTACAGAGATTTGTTTTTCCCCTGAGGCGGATCACAATAATTCCCTTGTTTGTGCTTTGTTAGATCAGGCAAGGTGCCAATTCATATCTGATTTAAAACATAATTAAACACACATTCGCCTTTTGCGCCATAACAACACACCCAGAGGAACAAAACAACCGCAAGATACAGTTCTGTGTGATTCTAGAGCTGATAATAAAAACCAGCTAACAGACACAGAGGCTGACATGCATTCATACGGCACATTTATTTATTTATTTATATAGTTCTTCTAGAAAATAAACAGAAAATGTGCCCAAAATTTGAAGAAAATGTCATTAAATGCCAAATGTATTTGACTATGAGCATTTAAGCTTTTGCATATAACTATATTTCAACACTCAAATGTCAATAAGACTCGCTTTTCAAATGTCCACTTCTATATTTATCCACAAAGCTCCTAGAGCACAAAAGTGTACTTAGAAGGCTAAATAGCACCTTAAAGGTGTTCCCTACCACAGAATGCAAGAGCACGGACAAGCAGTCCCAGGCGCTTAGATAAGACAGGTCAAACAAAACCAAGCCCATGGCCTTTTGTGTCATAAACCGTACGTGGGCAGCAGGAACACTCCGTAAATACGGCTGTAAAACCACGCCGCTGCTGGACTTGTATATTTACCCAGAGTGACAGAATAAAAAGAGACGTCTTTATGCCCCAATTCAGCGTGTGGTTTTGACCAGTGTGTGTTTTTTGGGGTTTGACCAGCACCATGTTTTTCAGTCCCGTTTATTTTTACACGTTTATATAAACTCATTAAAGTGTCATCTAAAAATATTTTAAAATATTTTATTTTATCCTCACACCTCTGACATGATCAAATGTACATCCATCCATGTGTGTATGTTCTCTTGTTCTGTCCACAATGCAGATCTTTCAACATGAGGCACTTAGTGTTATCTTACCTTATCTTAGTCATATTAACATTAAAACACATTATCAAAAAAAAACATGTTTATTTAAGCATTGATAGCTTGAAAGGGGCTAATTGGAGGATGAATGGAGGGGGAAAAAATTAGCTGCATATAAATAGATAGATTGAGAGATAGATATATTGTATGAATGCTCTACAGAGAACAACATTCTGCATTTTTGCTGAATTTAACATACTGGGGAAAAACATGAAAGGTACAGTGTGCACTTTTATACTCCATATTAGCAAATAAACAGAAAACGTGTCTGAAATTTTAAGAAAAAGGAAAAAAAAAACTAAAGATAAATGTGAAGAGGGACTCTTGCTGCAGCCTGCAATAAACCGCATGGATCTGCACGACTCTGGCTAAGCCACGCCCCCTGTTGGCTGAAGTACCGCCCTTGCTCCGCCCCTGACTCCGCCCTCCCTGTCCCTCCCACATGGGGCTGACAGATCTGGGTCAGTAGAACAGGCAGCTCACACAGCCTGCCATGCTGCTCTCTGCAAACAAAAACACGCAGTCCACACGAGAGAGGAAGGGACTGACTCACAGAGAGAGCTGAACTCACCCAGCGTGTGCATTAAGTCACCCTGGCGACCAAAAAAATACATTGGTTCAAACATCCTCATCCTGCATCAATACGCCGACCCATATGCATATGCATATCTTCTATAATTCTAATTTTTAAGGGTGCACTATCAATTACATGGACCCACCGTCTATCACGTTTACACATTCCCACTAATATTAATTACCCCCTATTACGTAACATCAACCAGCCGTCGTCACCTGTTACCTGCCTGTTTATCTTATGGTGATTTTTCTTTCTCCCAATGCAAATACTAAAAAATGCATCCCTCTATGCGTTTAAGCAGCTTGCACTTTTTCGTGTTTTATTCCCCAATGCAAATGCAAACAATTATACATCCCTCCATGCATTTAAACGAGCTGCACTGGGTGGGGGGAAAACGTAAAAATAAAATAAACTCGTTTAAAAACGCGTAAGGGTGGAAAACATAAGACAGGAATGTAGAAGCAGAGTAAAATTCGTCGTGGAAAAAGAAAAAAAGGACAAATAAGGATTAAAAGATGCGTGTTGCGTACTTAGAAAATGCTTGAGCTTGAAAAAAGTGAGCGTACTTTCTGATTCTGAGCATGCGCACAACACGTGAGCGAGAGAGACAAACAAATAAACAAACAAAAAACAAACAAATGGAACGTTCGCTCCTAACGACAAACATGACGACCTTCGAGCGAAAATAAAGGCATTTTCGTGTTTTTAATATCTTGAATTTGTACTGAGATACAAAGAGAAGTGACTTACCTCTCATTTTTGCGGTTTTCTTCCCAAAGTCCTGGATTTGCGGGCGAGTTTGTAAAGAAAATAAACAAAAAATACACCCAAAAGTTGGATGGTGAGCTAAGTGGCTAGCTTAAGACAGCTAGCTAAAAATAACATTTCGAGCATTATAGAAAGTAAAATGAAGAAAACAAATCCTCGAAGTTGACTAAACAGTCCCTCGACCGTCTCTCTGTCTGGAGCTCAGAGTGGTGAAAAATGACTTTTGTTCGTCTTTTAGCTTCGTTTTTAATAAAAGCTGGACGCTAGTATGGCTACTCTCCGCGGGCTCTCTCCGTGTTAGCTCTGCCTGCCTCTCAGTCTACCCTGCTAACCTACTTTCTGTCGCATGGACTCTCACATGATCTTCTCACACACACACACACACACACACATTCCCCCCCCCCTCCCTCACTCACACACACACTCTCCTCACGGGGACGCGCATCCCGCCGCCTCTTAAGGTGGAACTGCCAAGTCAGCGTTAGAGCATTATACAGAATAAGACACAGCAAGAATACAAGAAACCAGAACCAGAAACCTTATTGATTGAAACTGCTTATGTCATGACAAGAAGAATACAAAATGTAGCGTCTAAATCAATGTAAAAACCAGCAAGAAGACAAGAATTAAGAATCAGAAATCTTTACTGATCCCAAAGGAAATTGCAAATGTCCACAGAGATAAATACCATATAAAATATAAAGTCAAAATCAATATAAAACCTGTAGCAAGAATTCAAGACATCAGATGCACAGAAACAACAATATCAAATCAATAAAATCTAAATCAATATAAAATCTATTTTTATACAAGAAATGTATTCAAGAAATTACACTCAGAAACCTTATTGATCCCACTGAACATAAGGGAACTGCTTATGTCTGCACAGACACACAGAGACAAGTACGATATAAAATATGAGGTCTAAATCTGTAGAAAAACTTAAACATTGAAACCATTAAACCATTAAAAATCTGTAGAAGAACCTCAATATGAATTTAAGTACACTGACATGCACAAATGCTGGGTATTAATACTACAGATAAATAACTTACAGTTAAGTGAATTACTAATAAGACGAATTGACATAAGCAGTGATATGCACATGGTAAGACTGTTGCACATACTAAGCTATTGCACATAATAATGTTTAGCACCCATTAAGAAAATTCACTTGGTTGACTATTGCACATCATAGCAAGACAGTAAAGCACATTATTTTTTACAAAATGAAAGGCACAGAAAATGCTGTGTTGAAACAATGGAGCAAAGTGGATTTCAAAAGTGCAGTTAAAATCTACTTTATCCTTTTCAGGATTTGACAATGTGAGTAATCACCGTATTATTTTGCCCCCAGAGCCGTTTAAGCTTCCTTAAGATTGACAGACAGATCGAAACATGTCCTTTATATGAAACAGTAGGGAAGGTGTGTAATCAACACAGCAAAAGAGTACACAC
>JBBPCY010000039.1:35415951-35428235 GCA_037974405.1 Brachyalestes nurse
CACTGGGTTCCTGAGCAAGACCCTTAACTCCAAGTTGCTCCAGGGAGACTGCCCCCTGTAGTTAGGGAATGGAAGTCACTTTGGATAAAGGTGTCTGGTCAATACTGTAAATGTTTCTGGGCTGTTCAGTACATGCTACCCCTGACACTGTCCACCAATAGAAACAAACTGGTCAGTACAAGCCAGTGGTCAGAAAATATCCAATGAAGCTATAAGAGAAAGTGCATCAAAAGATGGACTATACAGTCTGTAATGGCACTCCTATCTATGGTAGGTAGAACTGGTGAGTGCAAGGTAGGTGTTTTTAATAAAGTGGGCAGTGAGTGTGTTGCTAGATGATACTGCTGCAGTCCATCTCCTTGGTTTGAGGTCTGTTGTATAACTGCAGATGCTACGTCTGAATGGAATTACAGGTTCAGGTGCTTTTGACCTGTAAGTGAAGGGCGCTGACCCTGCATTTCCTCTTGGGTGGGCTCTATTCCTTGTATTTTAGGACTGGCTTCCTGGAGGGATGTCCTGGTGGCCCAGAGCAATCACACACACACACATACACACACACACACACACACACACACACGCACATGTTCAGAGTCTCTTCTTCTCACACACACATACTCTGTGTAATCAAGCATGAAACCTTTCCAATTTAATTCATCTTGGTCACGCTGCATGTGTGTACATCTTCCTATGTGTGTGTGTGTATGTGTGTGGATGCATGTGGATAAGGCGACGTATCCTCCAGATTGACAAGGGCTTGAAACAAACTGCAGATCTGATTCATGTGCGTGTGAGAGAATACACACAGGTATCTGAGTCCCACTATGACCGTTTGTCTTCTTATACACACTCCTGCGTCTGTGAGTGCAGCCGTTTCGCTCTCGGCCCCCGCCATATGGTTTCAATCGCACACATCTTTAGAGTATTAGCTCTTAAAGAGCAGAACTAATTATGAATGAGCTGGACTGGATCTTCTTCCGCACAGAGAGACACAATGCAAATGCAGGTGTGCTCTCTGTGTGTTTTCTTTGAGAGGATCTGCAAAGGCTAAAGGCCGTTTCACGCCGGAGGAATTCCTGAAGCTTGTTTTCTTTCGTCTCAGTCGACACAAACCACACACGCCTCACATCCACCACCTGTGCCGTCCTGCTACAGCGACAGACCTACAGCATTGTGAACTGTATTTAAAATTACAGTGTACTTCAGGGTTATGATTTTTTCAGCCCACTGCGCTGCACTAATGGTGTGTGTACCATCCCGATGACAACCAGATGCCATCAGGAATAAACATCTGAATGTGTTGCAATAAACAGATCCTAGAAAAGAAAAGCTCATGTAGAGTCGGAAGTGATTAGAAAGTTGGTCACTTACACTTCACCCACAAAAGTATGTATTAGACAAGCTTTGCAGAATGTGAGCAAAAATCTCATTCCGTTTTATGCATTTAGGCTTGGGGTTTAGATTAGTCTCCAGTGTGAAATGCTACATTGTTAGAACTAATTGAAAGTAGCCTTTGTAAAGTGTATCACCTTTCACACACGCTTTCTGTGCAGCTTGTCCAACCCGGCAACAGTTGCTACGCAATTGTGGGTGGCAGGGGCATCACTAGAGATTCATGAATAGGGAGCTCAGCCTCTGCTAGGAGGTCTTGTAAGTTTGGAGACATGATGGCGTAGCTGAATAAGGAAAAATGAATGACTGAACTACTGATGATTTAACTTAACAATGCACATTTATTTACTGGGGCTGAGGAACATTTGGGGGGCTGAAGCCTTCCTAAAACAGGCCTAGTGATGCCTCTGCTGGGTGAAGCAAGGAAAAGTAAAATCAGAGTAAGAGATACAGCTGCACACACAAAAAACGTAGGTTAGCTCAACATCACTGACTTCCCAATTCTGACAAATTTCCAGGATTGGCCGGAACAACTGTAAGACGGAACTAGTATTCAGGACATGGGGGGCTGCAATATCATCAGGATTTAACCTTGGGTGAAACCCTTTTGGCCCGTTTGGGAGCCCCTAGTTTCCGCAATTTTAAATGGACACATATGGAATTCGTGCCCTTCTGAGACCCTAATCAGCCCCATGTAAATCATTCATATGGTCAGAAATCCCTCAGCGCAGTGTGAGCATGTGTTCTCCAGCAAGGGAGGATTTAATACAGGATAAGAAGTCAGGTTCGGTACTCTTGAATGTATAATGCATAAAACTTTGCTTGCTTGCTGACTTGGTGGAGTACACATCACGCTCCTTTTCATAACTGAATCAGTAATTGGGACAGTTTCCTTCACACTGCGGTGCTGGCACCTTCTTATGATGAATTAAAAGTTGTGAGGACCTCCAGGCCATGGAAAGAAAACACAAAACGAACGAACAGAACCGCTTATAATACAGTACAGTCTGAATGATCAGTCTTTACTCAGTGACATCAGTGACATCCAAATGAACAGTCCTCATTTGACGTGATGGTTCTCATCTCCATTGTTTGTTTGTCCTTCTTTTCTTCTGAAAATACTGTTTTAAGTCTGTCCTCTGTATCAGAGCGAGGAGTTGTGCCCTCCGCAGTGTAAACTGCAGATAGGAGCACACAGTCTCCATATGAAAGTTCACTTGAAGGCCCTCGAGAGGTAGGTCAACACTGCGTCCTCCCTCGTACAGTTCCTGCACCGTTCTTCTCCAGGTCCAGCGTACCTCGAGACCACAGTCCACCTCAGAGCGGCTAGGAAAATTCACTGTACACTGTACAAAGAGGAAGGAATCACAAACCAAATCAAAAACTCAGAAACTTTTGTGGGTTCAAACGCCTCAGCATTTGTTTTCACTGGGTTTTTTCTCTCTCTCTCTGCGCGAAGAAAATTGCTTGAAGTCGAGAGTTGCCGAGACTTTAAAACTCATCACATCTTCATCTTATATCCATCCGTCTCTCTCAGTTTTCTCTCTCTCCTTCTCTCTCTCTCTAGATCATCAATGGATTTGGCTAGAAGCTAGTGGATCGTTAATGCAGTGCCAAAGCTTAGCTCATTCTGTACTGCGATTTTTTCCTCTTGGCTGAGAAATCTGCCAAGCACACTTCCACACACAGTGACACGAGGGGGGACGTATCTGTGGGCTCATAAAACCAGGCGATATTCTACACTTTCAGAAAAAGGATACATTTTCCCAGAGGAAGAGGGAATATAGAGGGTGTTTGGAGTTAATGCAGCTTAAAAACTATAACTGAAACTGCAACAACACATGGTAGTTATGTTTGCTAACTAAAATTACTGACCATTTCCTTCTTTTCTGAGAGCAATTGCTGTCATTGTTGAGTAGAATTGACAGTGCATTTTAAATCTGATCTTGTCTGATTTTGTTTTTCTCCCCGAATTTAGTCTTGGCCAACAATGCCAACTATGTGAGTCCCTCCCACCGCATGATGCTGGGATGGTGAAGCCCAGCAGATGCTTTCTCTCAGTCGAGACAACGCTGCATTTTTTTGAACTGGAGCAAATGCAATGACATTAGACAGCTCAACACGCTGGAAAAAGAATGCTGACAATTTTTTATGTCAGCTCGCATTGTTTTGCATTGTGCTGATTAGAGAGAAGGGGGAAATCATCCTTTCCACTCTGAGAACCTGGTCAGTCAATGCTCTCCCAATGACAGGGCCAACGCTTCGACAGCTAGACCACTTGGCAGCCCACTATATTGTTAACATTTTTTAAGATTATGTTAAACGGTCCAAGTTATACAATTATTTAGGTGGCTGATTGTGTTTGCTATTCAGTGTGAGGTTCTGCTGTTTGAGTTTAAGCAATCTGACAATTGAGAGCTCCCAATAAGATCAGGTTAGTAAAGCACAGTTTGTGTAAAACTACTGTTTAATTGATGGGTATGTAAATCGGCCTCATCTGATAGTGGACCGAACTTCCACACTTGTCGGGTCATGACCCCCATACATTTGTAACTTGCAAAAACTATCCAGTATGGTCACGAATGTACTGGAGATGGGACAAGGTGTATACTGTCCCAGCACTGAGGAGGGGATCAATGCCTGTGGGCTGTTTTATTACATCCCGTGGCTTGGAAATCCCCTATGAATTGAGAGCACAATCTGTAATCGACAAGAGAGAGTGAGTGTGTTTGTGTGTGTGTGTGTGTG
Organism: Brachyalestes nurse; assembly: GCA_037974405.1. Taxonomy (NCBI): domain Eukaryota; kingdom Metazoa; phylum Chordata; class Actinopteri; order Characiformes; family Alestidae; genus Brachyalestes; species Brachyalestes nurse. The sequence continues at coordinate 35,420,089 of JBBPCY010000039.1, forward strand.
TGTGTGAGTGTGTTTGTGTGTGTGTGTGTGTGTGTGTGCACATGAAGATGAAACATTATTTTCCTCAGCCAACACAGTGTCCACCACTGGGAATAGAGATGGACATCATTAACTGGGCTGCATTCGCATATTCTGCAGTTTGTTGCTGCCGCCTCCCCCCTGATGAAGGATCTGCAGTGTGTGGTCGGCTGCACAGTCTGTTTCCAGACAGGCAGACAGCCACAGGGTGGAATAATTTATCTGTGTGTGTTAGGCTACATTTGTGTTACAAACTTTATGTTCTGATCAAATCAAATTTTTTTTTTGCTCAAATCTAATCTTTCAGCTTTGATGGTTCACACTTGTGCATGTAAGTGGGGCCATATCTGTTATTAGTCAATAGCGAAATCAATAACGTCTTACAGATGGTCCAGATATATGTCTGACACTGGATAATGATGATGGTGATATGTATAGAAATGTCATTTACAAGAAGAAAAACATAAAATTAAAAAGAATATGTAAAGAAGTCATGAATTCTGACAATTCTCAGCACGGCCGAATTGCCAGATATCAGACAATCGATCTATGACCATGTAAGAAATGCTTTGTTTAGACAGGCAGCTGGAATCTCATTTTTTGGTGTATCAGACTTGAATAGGAAGATTTTCTGCAGTCTGAACGCATCATGGAATCTGACATTTCCGATTGGATTTAAGCAACATTTGTTTGTGCCTTCTAATTCAATTTAACATGTTTTTTTTCATCTCTCCCCAATCCTAGCCACTTGTATCGTCACTATGACAACCAATGTGGATATGTGAGCAAGTCTACTGACTATAGTCTTGTCATAAGAATCGGATATGGTCAATGTGGACGCTCGCTCTGAAAATAAGATTTAAGATAAAAAATCTGATTTGCCCTTCACTGTGAACAAAACTAGAACTGCTCAATTCTGATTTGTAAATGTATTTTTTTGTGTGTTAATGCGGTGCAAAAAAAAAAGATTTCTGTGTGGCATTAAGCTAATAAACCGCATTCGTGGCACTTCAGCCCTGCGATTGTGAACACAGCTGTAGTTACTCCTCTTCAGCAACGTGAGCTATGAGGTTGAAAGCTATGGACTGATCCCAGCATGATACAGAGAGCTAGAGAAGATCAAAAGCAGAGCTTGCGGATGAGAGAGAAACGGAAAGAGGGAAAGAGAGACGGAGAGAGATGTTGTTGGCCAGATCCTGCTGGCTCTGCAATAGGTCTGAGGCATTGCCTCCCTCACATTTTCTTCTTTACAGCTTCCTCCATTTTCACAGCACTTTGCATTCTCTCTCTCGTTCACTGGCCTGATGGGGCTCGCTCGCCGCCCCCCTTGCCCAGCAGGTGGCTGAACTCGGCCAGGTCCATGAGGCCACGGGAGCCGTGCAGGACGGTGCGGGAGAGGTGTGGCCCGGCCGGGGCATAGTGGTGACCAGGAGGCGGCGCGGCGTGGCTGAAAATGTAGCCCTCGTGGGTCCAGCGCAGGGTCTCTCCGCCGTACTCCATTTGCGTACTGGGTGCCGATACCACCCTCCTGCGGTCAGGCGAATCCTGGGGGGTCACTGGGTAGTCGTAATCGCCTGCTGACTTGCGCAGCAGAGTCCCAGGCCGGCCACCTTGCTCGCGGTACCTGGAGAGGGACACGTATCGCTGGCGGTCCATGGAGTCCTCGTGGCGTCTGTCACCGGCACTCTGGAGGAGCTTGGAGCTGAGGAAAATGGCAGAAGGAGGCGGGGGAGGGCACTGGGTGCCCACCGAGTTCAGGAAGGTCTGGCTCTGATCCCAGCCTGAGCCTGAGTCGGACAAACGGAGAAGACCTGGAGGTGGGCGCTTCTGCTGTAACGGTGTCTGTTCAGGCGTGGGCAGCAGCCCTGGGTCGAGGTCTCCCGCCTTCACCCAGCCGTTTGGCATGACGAAGAGCGTCTCGCCCTGCGGCCGCGACCGCTCTGCCACGCTGTGCCGCGACACGCTCATCACTGAGCCGCTCCCGTTCGGCCCCAGCATGCTCCGCTCCTTCTCGCTCTTCCGCTGGTTGCCGCTGGAGGAGGACGTGTTGCTGTGGGAACGGTGTCGGTGCTTCTGGCCCATGATCCAGCAAACTGCCAGGCCTGAGAGCGCTGCACCGGTGGAGAAGGCAGAAACGGCGGCCACCACCAGCAGGTTCAGGGTCACCAGGCTCTCCGGCTCGTCCATGAAGCTCTCGCGCAGCAGACCTGCAGAAAGAAAGAGGAAGATGCATTAATGCCACAGTTTATTGGAAATTTGAATTTACAGTATTCCCTAAATGTGGTCAGTCAGCAGAGACCTATTTAGTGTCCATTTCCTTTGGACTGGAGCTACAAGGCTACTGAAGAATGGGAACAAATACTCCAACACATCCAGCATCAAAATGCAGGTCTAGATCAATAGATACTTCAGAAAATTCAGAGATCTCAACTACACTTTGTCATTTCTAACTCTGTTTTGTCTACTGTTTCATCAACTGGACAAAAGGACATCACAGAGCTAAAAACTGGGGTAGCACTCTACTTGAAGACCACACATTTTGTCCATTTTATTCTCAAACTCAAGCCTCAAACTCACCACGCTGTTTATAAACAGAGCATGCATTCACAGAGTACTGTTATGACCTGTACTGACACATTATATAATCAAAGCACCCAAGCAAAGCAAGAGAGAGCTGACTTTATGAGGTTGACATCTATGAGATCTAATGCCCCAGCATTACTAGAACTTCAGTAAATATTGACTTAATTAACCTTTTAGAGAATTACCAATTAAAAACAAATGTACCATGAGCGCAATTGACTTTGCAATCCAACTTTATTAAGACAGCAGGCATTGCGGAATTGATCCATTGAGTGGTTTTCTATTCAAATGATCAATCCCGGCAAAACCATGTGGGCACGTGTCACTGCGCTCATAAAAGAAATGAACACATTAGCAGAGACACACATCACAGCTGGTAACCCTTGGCAACCTGCGGGTTGGAGCCTTGCCAACAGAAAAGCTGGCAAGGAAAATCAAAGCTGCTCACACTGAGACATATCAACTTGCGATGGAAAGAGACAACAAAACCTTTTCTGTTCTCTGTCAAATTGAAATAGAGGTTTGCAGATTGTAAACTAAATGGATACATGGCTTCTTAGGTGACGGAGCAATAAAGAAATCACAGTCCAGCCAAAAAGGCTACAGTTTTAATCAAACTAGTGGCAAAGTCACAAAGAACAAGCAGTAGCCTTCTGGACACTGAGCCTTCTGGAGCAAAATAACATTCCACCTTAAAAAATAATAGGATTTTCTTCAGGGGCACAGGGAAAGCAAGTCACTGTGAACCACTTTGTTGCAACTGGGTCTGTTTTTGTTGGGGCACTGAAAACAGTGGTCCGCAATTTGTCGCATTACATGTCAGTCAAATGACCTCTGAATGCAGTTTTGGGCCACACCGAGCAACAAAACTCGATCGACTCTGGCAAAAGGAAAAGCAATGTGGCAGTGAATTAAATCGTTACTCTGAGATTTTGGAATGTTGGAATTGTTTGTAGAGATTCACTCAGTTACTCATTCATTCTCTGAGCCGCTTATCCTAACCAGTGTCGCTCTGGCGCTGGAGCTTTTCCCAGTGCTCACAGAGCAAAAGTTGGAGAAACACCCTAGGCAGGGTGCCAGTCCATCACAGGCAGACACTCAGACAAATGCACTCAAGCACACAGTCACACCTAGAGGCAATTTAGCATCTCCAATTTGCTTGATCTACCTGTCTTTGGACTGTGGGAGGAAGCCCGAGCTCCGATTACTAGTGGCCAGGACGATGGGAGTTTGTACTGTTTTTGCCATTTCCATAATTTATAGTTTTCACTGAACTGTGGCCGTACACCCACACGGCTGCACAATCCAATCTTCCATTACTGTGGCGATACACTGAAGTGTAATACCAAGGATTTAAAAGTGTGGGTGTGTATAAATATATTCCTAATCTGCACCCTTGCAGACATTGTATCATTTCTCTCTCTCTCTCTCTCTCTCTTCCTTTCTCTTTCTCACTCTGCTGATGGCATTTCCTGTAATCTCTACTCTCTGCTGTCCCTGTGGGATGTCCTTGATTTTCACCAGCATTTTCTCAATCCCCCTATCTCTCCTCTTCTCTCCTTCCTTTGCTCTCTCATTCCTCTACTGCCATACCTCCTGCGTATGTATGTATGTGTGTGTGTGTGTGTGTGTGTGTGTGTGTGTGTATGTGCTGGTGGGGAGGGAGGACAACTGAGTCTCTCTTCAGAATTCCATTATCAACCCGCCTGCCTGGAGATGGCTTAACTTCTGCCCTGCTGCAGCATGTACCTGATATTGATTCAAAATATATTAACAACAAGTCCGCAAGAAATGATATTTTGCGAGAAATACATGAAGTACAGCCTGGATATGAGAAATAAAACAAGTGAGCATGTAACTGAAAGTACACACACCTACATGCACAGACACACACACACACAAACAAAGTTACTGCAATGAGTTCACAAAGACCTACCAAGTTATTGCAAAGATAGTGCAGAAAGAAAAAATGCACAAGAAGATGCAGGAGACTATCACACCCACCTCACTCCGTGTACTGATCTTACATCTACTAGCTAAAAGAGAGGCATACTGTAGGTTACTGGACAATAACACAACAGCTTACTGGACATTACAGGTTACTGGACAATAACACAACAGCTTACTGGACATTACAGGTTACTGGACAACTACACTACAGTTTACTGGACATTACAGGTTACTAGATATTAAGATAGCAGGTTACTGGACAATAACACTACAGTTTACTGGACATTACAGCTTACTGGACATTAACACTACAGTTTACTGGACATTACAGGTTACTGGACAACTACACTACAGTTTACTGGACATTACAGGTTACTGGACAATAACACTACAGTTTACTGGATATTACAGGTTGATGTACAATAACACTACAGTTTACTGGACATTACAGGTTACTGGACAACTACACTACAGTTTACTGGACATTAACACTACAGTTTACTGGACATTACAGGTTACTGGACAATAACACTACAGTTTACTGGACATTACAGGTTACTGGACAATAACACTACAGTTTACTGGACATGAACACTACAGTTTACTGGACATTAACACTACAGTTTACTGGACATTACAGGTTACTGGATATTAAGATGACAGGTTCCTGGACAATAACACTACGGCTTACTGGACAACAACACTACATGTTACTGGACATTAAGATGGCAGGTTACTGGACTTCACAGTTTACTGGACAGTAACACTACAGGTTACAGGACATTACAGGTTATTAGACACTAATACTATAGGCTACTGGAAATTACAGGTTAGTGGACATTACAGGTTACTGTACGCTGCAGGTTACTGGTTGTTAATCCTACAGGTTACTGGAGACTGCAGGTTACTGGACATTACAGGTTATTAGACACTAATACTACAGGATACTGGACATTACAGGTTATTAGACACTAATACTACAGGATACTGGACATTACAGGTTAGTGGATGTTGCACATTACTGACATTAATACTACAGGATACACATTTTATAAACAAGGTCTATATAAATGCAGCACGAAGTACAGCTTCCAATACATCATTAATTATATTAAGTGTATAGGGATACAGTACCCTAGATAAGGTTTAGTTCATCTTAGTCCTACTTCTAGCCACTCGGAGTGTGGTCTTTTACATACTAAATATTAAATATTAAAATTTGGATTTTTACAATTGTTATATTATTATAATATAATTATTATAATATTTGAAGTATTAAGTTGCTGTAATGGATGAGACACCCATGAAAGAAACACCAGGGGATAAATAAAGAATACCAGGGGATGAATGAGTGTCACATGAATGAATGTAACAATAAGGGTCTCTAAAATTTCTCTCTCTCTCATTTTCTCTCTCTCTTTCTCTCACACACACATTGACACTGAAGAATCTTCAACCATCATCACTTTCCTCTCAGTCTCAGTCGGAGGCCCCACTTCACGATCTCTAGATCTTTAGGGAGCAGCTGGAGCAGAGAGAGTCAACAGAGTATTACATAATTTCTCTCTCTCTCTCTCTCTCTCTCTCTCTCACTCTCTCTCTCTCTGTTTCTGTTATTCTCTTTTTCTACCAATCTCTCCCCAACTCACTGTGCTCTAAATTCATTCCTGAGTTGATACTGATTCGCTTTTTGATGAGTGACAAAAACAGATTGTTGCCATAGTACATAGCACAAGGATGGAAAGGCAGTCTGAAAAGAAGTGAGCTTTCAAGGCTTTCATAGAGCATTCGTTCCTCAAATGAGAAGAGTTTTAAAAGGGACGATGATACTTTGGCTTATGATTGGCATAGTTTTCGACCAAAAAGACTTTTGACACCACTAGTCTGGTTTAATCTGAGCCATAATTTCTGCCTCGACATAAGCGCTCATAAAGGGGTTGGACAGTTACCACAAATGTAACTGATCAGTTAAGACATTTGGTGGGTTGAAGACTGTTAGCACTGCAATTAGCACTGAGGATTCTAAATAAATCATCACATATTTGCCTGAATCTCAAACAGGCCTGCTGATGTGGTTTCTAACACTGTATGACACATTGTTATCTACAAAAATAAAGAAATGCACAGACAAAATTGAATATTCGAAGTGGCTGATTCCTACTTTTTTAACTTTTTTTCCCCAATATTACACATCTGTATGTGTAATCTCAAACAGACCCGTACATGGGGTTTCTAACACTGTATGACACACTGCTATCTACAAACATAGACAAATGTACAGACAAATTTCAGGATTTGAAGTGGCTGGATGCTCCTACTTCTAATTTTTGTCCAATATCACACACCAACCTGTCAAGTGAACTCAAATAAGGGTAAAGGGGGCATTTGGCTGACACTCTTTTTAAGAGCAACTTACAATCATTAGTTACAGGGACAGTCCCCCTGAGACACTGAGGGTTAAGTGTCTTGCTCAAGGACACAGTGGTAGAAAGCGGGGTGGGGGAGGTTGAACTTGCGATTTCATGGTCATCGGGTTCACAGGCAAGTGTTTTTCCCACTAGAGCTACTACCACCCTAGACCTGCTGATGTGGTTTTTAACATTCTATGACACACTGTTATCCACAAAAAATGGACAGATGCACAGAGAAAATTCAATATTCGAAGTGGCTGCTTGCTACTTTTTTATTTTTGTCAAATATTACACACAAAACATGTATCGACTGAATGCTACATTTGGGGTAGAAGCGGGAAAACAGGTAAAACTGATTTCTCTTCAAACTACTGCTTTATAGACCAAATCCGCAAAAAGGTTTTCCATTATCCAGCCCTCAAACACACAACTTCTCAGCCCACCTTTGAGGTCAGTGTTAAAGACATCACGGCTGTAGCGTCTAGCTATGGAGGAGCGAGGCTCTTTGAAGTGAAGTCGCTCTTTGATGTGAAGGAGGCTTAGAGACAGACAGGCGGAGGCAGGACTGTACCGGGGCCTAAGGTTCATCATGATGATGCTTTAATAGCACAGCAGACTCCGCGCTCTGCCCATAAATCTGACTAGCCTGGCTGAGAGACGGCCATTTTAGGCTACGCTGCTTTGCCTCAGGCTTAAGGCTAGATTTGTGTTTCTTAGCAGAACAAAGATGTAGACATTTCACCTGTGGCCTCTGTGGATATTAGGCATATTAGATAATAGAAAATGTTAATACCACTCACAATATTACTTTGTGAACATAGTATGTAACATCCCAACCTATTAAGCAACTAGCTGCTTGCTATTTTGCTATCTGTATGAAGCTTAGTATTATTGTTATTATTATTATTATTATTATTATTATTATTATTATTATTAGAAGTAGTAGTAGTAGTAGTAGTATCAGTAGCAGTAAATATAGTGGTAGTAGCAGTGGTAGTAGTAGTAGTAGTAGTAGTAGCAGTAGTAGCAGTAGTATTAGTAGTAGTAGTAGTAGTAGTATAGTAGTAGTAGCAGTAGCAGTAAATATAGTGGTAGTAGCAGTAGTAGTAGCAGTAGTAGTAGTAGCAGTAGTAGTAGCAGTAGTAGCAGTAGTAGTAGTAGCAGTAGTAGTAGCAGTAGTAGCAG
>JBBPCY010000039.1:35451536-35465737 GCA_037974405.1 Brachyalestes nurse
AAGCCACAAGCTTTTGAAATATTGATGTCAAAATCCAGTATTTTTCAAAAAAAAGTCCGGCGCTTAAAGGGTTAAAACATGATTTTAATGTGTATTTAAAAAGATGTGGGAAAGGCAAAAAGCCAGTCATCGGCCTAGCTGGTCAGCATCCATGCTACCATCACTCTTCTGGTACTTTCACCACAAACTGTTCAATTGGTATTTGAATGAATCCACTGTAAGTAACTAAAACTAGCTAAGTTAGTGGGTTAGGAGATGACATGAAGCAGATATTTTTCAACCAGTCCAAAAACTGAAAATGAAAGTGAGAGTAGTGCCTACTATGATTAGCAGAAATAACAGCACAGTATTATTATTTTTCAAAATGATATGTAGATGAGCGATAATTGAGTTTGTATGTGCCAGTGTTTATATGTGTTGAAAATATACAATAAAAGGGGTCTATTAAACTCTACCCCCTCTTGATAAATAAAGGAAAGCAGTAAAATCTTTAGATGTGATTTTCTCAGTTTGTGCCTTTGTTCAAGTTTAAAAAGCCATATCTCTGCTTGAGATATCTGAAAAAATTCAAAAGGTTTGTGTGTGTTAATTTTTAAAATAAACAAAAAAATCTAAGGGTTTCTGAGATGCAAATGAAAGTGTGTACCAGACTCTGTTTCAGGCTGCAAGACAGACCAGCAGGAGAATTTCAAATATGCATTATCATCATGCAAACTGAATCCTAATCAGTTAATAATTCATCAAGAAGGTACATTTTAATTAATGATTTTCATACCAAGTAATGTGTTTATGCATTATTTACTGTGATAGTCCCAATCTGGCGTCTTACATCAAGTCGTATTGCTCCTCTAACCATATAAGCTTATACAGAGTTGCTATAAAAATTGTGCAGTTTCCTACCTGACCATTGTTTTGACTATCCAGGGTCTGTGTCCCAGCAGAGGAACGGCCTCGTCCATGAGAGGATGGGTCTTTATAAAGTTTAACACCTCGTCTGGGAAAGTGGTAGAAGAACTGAACCTGGAGCCCTGACCAGCACATCCACCAGGCCTACACACACACACACACACACACGCAATGTAAAAACCCATACTTCCTAAAATACTCAGCCATAACATGGTCTGGTCATTAATTATTACACAAATCTTTTGTGCTGTGAGCAATTTAGCAAAAGCTTTTATCAGTTGGGGCTTAGGTGCTCTCCCTACTGTATAAGGGTAATTTATTACTTAGGGGCATATTTGATTGCCTGAACTGTGACCATTAAGGCTAGGCCTTCACCATAAATTTCAAAACATGCTCATAAATGAGGAAAACATGCCTCTGGAGCTTGTAAAAGACATTCCATGTTTCATCTGAAGCTTGTAATTGACATATTAACACATTGTACCTTGTATGTAGCATTTTTAGAGCGACTCCTTCAGTAAAGAGCCCTGGCATACAGCTGAGGATGTTTATCATCTGATAGGCTGCTGCTAGTACTCATAGTCAGTGACATAATGATGGTCATCCAGATGTTCTAGAGTGATTTATTGAACTTGTGAAGTTGGTCCTACCCACGGAAAATCAAATAACTTGACTGGTTACACGGTCAGTTCCTATTTCTAATGATGGTGTTTAATCCTCCATGGTAGAACTTCACTGGAGAGATCGCTGAGCTATGTCAACCTAGATGATATATTTTCATTGGGCTTTTCAAGATTTTAACTGTAGAGCTTCCAACAAAAATGTAAAAATGAAGTCGAGTTACAATTCCAACCTCATTCTACTGAATAAAAATAAACAAAAAATATGAAATGTTTATTTAGTTCCCAGAAATAATGAGGCTTTCTGCCATTCTGTTCCATTTATGTCAAAACTTCTATACCAAGGCCTAATTACAACTTTGATCATATCACTACCATCGATATGTGCCATTACCATCACAGTCAACTGTGATGGGAATGATATGTGACGATACTAAAATCTCTTACAATTACTTACATTTCTGGCCGTTAAAATGGCCATGGCAGCCCGGTGCCCACACATTGCTTCTTATTTCCATGGCAACCACATCAAAGTCTACCCTGAAAAAGCTGTTGCACTCATTGAACTTTTATGTAATAATGCTAGAGGACTGGGGACAGCTGAATTTATACATATAAAATGTTTAAATAGTCCATAAATTTAAAGCATATGAATTTGAAATTCCTTTTGTTATGTGGGTTGGGCAGTTCCAAAGCTGAAATGTAATAAATGTAACACTTTTCATGACTTTATGATGTTGAGGAACTGAAAGGCTCTGGATTGGGACCACTTTTGAGAATCTAGCCACAAAAGTTCCCCTAACTGACGAGCCTCTGCTGCGTGTGAAGACGTAGCCGCGGGTTTACCTGGGCTTAGGCACCAGCTCGTCGGGAACGGGGGTCCAGATGGATTCCGGAGACTTCTGCTCCTTGAACCTGCCCTCGAACACGCGCGCCAGCTGCTGCATGTCGAAGGCACACACCGCCGAGCCGGGGATGCTGCAAAACAGCAAACAAAAACAACAGCTGCAGTCAAGCCATCTGATCGACACCTTACACAAACTGCCGTAACGGAGCAAAAAAAAACATCCCAGCAGGCTTTTTCAGGCTTTTTCAGGATTTTTTTCCTGTTGCTGACAGACTGGTCCTCGAGTAGGCCTCAGGCAAAACTCATTATTCTGCATTTCAGTGCAAATGTTAGGCTGTGTCATGCTAGGTGAGAGAAACTTCGCAGCAGGAAACGTTTGGCACCACTCTGATATCAAGCATTCCTCACACTATATTTAACAAAAAGCTAGTTAGGGATGTTTATACGTGTAAGCTACCATTAGCTGATGCTTAAAGCAAGGAAATCAAGTTCGCACAACTTTCCCTGTTGCTCAAATGTTGTCGATCAACCAAAACATCTTTGGGGTCTGAAGTTCCTTAAGATCCTTCAGAAGAACCTTCAGATGTTGCAAGACTAATATAGCTACAATTAGTAAAAACCCTATAGACTCCAGTTAGCTTTGTTCAGACTGTCGTGGATTCACACATATTAGCGCTTTTCTCTGGTGTTCAACTCCAGTCCTGGAGATCCAGTGTCCAGCTTGTACACGTCACACACCCACGGAACGTGGAGAATGGACAGGTGAGTCTGAGCGAGGGAATCACCTAACTGTGCTACTGTAGATCTATATAGTGGCTAAATCAGTCACGTGGCCAGCATTTGACTGGCAAGATCGGAATCAATCAATTTAAGATTATTGTTTGTACTAGAGCTCTGATAGTTGTAGTGAGGTATTTGTGTGTGTGTGTGTGTGTGTGTGTGTGTGTGTGTGTGTGTTTGGATGGGGGGGTATTAAAGGGCCTGGGGGCTTAATTCAGGGTCCAGGTGCTCGCCATGTGGACCAGACTACACCAGACCACCCCCAACAGAGCTCTGTCAACTACGAGCCAACACACAGCTCCAGCAGGGCTGGAGACTGCCCCAGGGAATTCTCGACCTAATTTGCAACTCCTCTCCCATTTCACTTCAGACCACCTTACAGCCCACAGACTGAGCGGAATCCAAATGGACCTGTAATAGGCATGCACTGTATACCCGTTCAGTCGAAACTGACCTGGAGTGTGTGTATTTAAGCTTTAAAAGTCACACTTATAGCCAGCGATAGCAAAAGCACGGTATAGTTTTATATAAAGAAACTATTTTATATCGCGAACAAGTCGGAATTGCTCATTTGTCCTCTTGAATTCAGATTTCATTGCATAACTGGCTGTAAGTGGTTGTGCAATTATGTAATTACAGTCAAATAGTACGGCAAATTGACATCAAAGAACCAGGGGGAGGAATCTAGTATGCACATATCTCCACTTACTCCAGATGTAGGCAATTAGGAAAGGCACTTTAGTGTCCAAATGTTTCTACTAACACTGGAATTCAATAGTGCACATGCATCACCAAATTATAACTTATTATAACTTTCCCAACCACATCATTAAGCCCATTAGGACCAGTCCTAAACTACCTGGGGTAAATTGAAAATTGTATACATATACGTTTCTCCTGAACTATTTCTTTAAAAACTCTAGACCTGTGTGGGCTAAAATCTAGAAAAGTAACTTTTTGGCACCTTTTTGAGGAAACTGATTAGACCTCATTCTAGAAGTACTTGAATATGGAATGTATAGAAAAGCAAGATGGCTCCCCTACAGGGTTAAGGTCTTGAGGGACTTTTGAGGTAATAAAGACGTAAGCATGCAGGACAGCCGTGAGCAAAAGGCTTGGAGCGTCCTGCAGTCGCTGCTGCATCTCTTTTCGATATCGCTGTCACAAAAGCCCTGATGTTCCACCTGCCATCAACAAACCCAGTCATTCTTTCACCAGAGCTACACACGCATCCGTCTCCGAGAACGAGAGAACAGACACAGAGGAACAGGAACAGACGTACAGCGTGTAACAGACAGGAGAACACATCAGAAATGACAGAAGAGAAGGCGAAGGAAAGAAAGGATGAAACATTGATGGGATGCATCACATGGTCTGATTCGTGTTTAATTTAAGACATAGTCTGAACAAAGACCAAATGTATAATCTTTGCCCCAAGTGTAGCCAATCAGCTAAGATGCGTCTCCTGGGGTCTGAGAGCCCTTGACATGTGCGAAACGTCTGGAAATGTCTTGAGTGATGAGAAAAAGCCGAAATAAGCATTTATTTGAGTTAAAAGAGGTTTAACTAGTCACATAATTTCATCTTCCTTCCCTATTGAAAAATATGTTTTTCTGTTGTCAACCCCTCAACAAAAAATGTTTTGTACATCACCCCAAAATTGTTGATAGGTCAGAGACCCCCAGTTGCCTTCAGGCTCTTTAAACATTGTGTAAAATCACACTGAAAAAGACAGCAGACAGCGTGGCTTTGAGAAGTGCTTCCATAACACGAAGAAGGGTTTACCTGACTAACCGCGAAGTGACCATTTAGAATGATGTGTGTGGCCATAAAAACTCACATGCTGTTCATGAGAGGGTCTTTTACGTGCTACTATGACTTCCAACTAAATTCTTGAATTACTTGTAAACGTTTCAGCCCAAAACCATATCTGATTGTAAAAGGCTGTATGGGAATCACAAGCTCACTGCTTACATTAAGACTGATAAAATTATCGGTTTGCTACCAGACTCAAATTCAAATGTTGAGTGATAGTCATGAAAGTGAGGGTGTTGTGATTTTAGCTTGCAGTGTGCACTTTCTGAACAGATTGTCTGAGCCTGGAACTAACGGAGATGGAACAAAAAACTCTCCTGCAGTGCTTAACTGACACCTAAGAATACAGCATCTGCACCTAAAATATTTTACACTCATGCCCAGAACCCGAGAATTTATACACATTTTTGATGAGGACAACCTCAGCTCTGCAACAACACTGCAGCCTATTTTACAGACACCAGTATATCTTACATCACCGAAAGCCACAGAAGCATGTCTGTCAGAGATTACTTAGCAACTAGAAGCGGCAGAGGCAAGTGTGTGTTAATTTAGGAGTGCTTCTGCAACTCTGAACGCTTGGGTAGACATGTCTTGGCTGAGAGAATGTCTTAGGAAGGAAAAAAGGTGTGCATTTAAGTCTTCACCAGACTATTCCTTTAAGCCTCCCTCGCTGTCAGAAGCGCAGCTCCGAGCTGATGGATGATCTGGATAAGTCTGTAATTAGGGCCTGTATTGAGTCAAACCCCAGCTGGAGCAGGAGGGCTGGGGAGATGGTGGCTGCTTGGCGCTTGTCACCTGACACTGGGCCTGCTGGGATGCCGCCATAGAGCCAATGGTGGGCTAGAACTATGGCCAAGAAAGTCATCTGCCAAACCGCACTGCCCGCAGGCAGACCAATGGCCGTGTTTCGAATCAGTCACAGTGACTGGTTCACTGCTCCCTATTAGATTCCATTCTGTGCCTACACAGATTGAACCAATAAATGTCAAAGTCCGCATGACATTACGGAATCCCCTCTCTGTGCTCTGTTTTGCTTAGCTGCCTCTTCATGCTGTTTTCCCCCTCCATTTTTCTCACCGAAGTCGAGAAGAGGGCGCAGAATTGAAACACAACACAAAGCGAGTAATTGACAGATTTTAAGGGACTGTCCCAGTGGGCAGCTAATCGAAAACTCTTTAAAGAGTATGGAATAATTTATGGACGGAGCCGGGCAGGGCGTACAATACGGCAACAAGGCGATGCAAGGAAAAGGAACACAGGGCAGAGGAGTAGAGATGCTATCATTTGGAACGTCTCCCAAGACGGCAGCCTGTTGCCCTTATGGAACAGACCACTGCCAAGGCTTCCACTGGCCACTCCACCAACGGCTCTCACATACAGCAGGGTCCACCACCAAGAACACTCTTCGTTTAATCGGGTTTAAAATCACACTATTTTACCCACACTTGTTATTCTACCATGCTTTATTCAGCCCTTAGAAGTTGCACAAAGTAAACATCCTAATTAGATAGTGACTAAGTGCCTAATTAGTAAGTCTAAGAGAAAAATACATCAATCGGGACAAAATGACCCATAAGTATCACTATTGTCATTATTTAGGGCACATCAGAGCTCAAGGCCCAATCTGTTTCACACAGAATCAGAGTTTTACAGCAAAATGGACATTTTTGACATTTAAAACCCACATCCACTTTTTATCCAGTAAAACTGAAATCTCGACTAAGCATTAAACATTAAGAATGAAAAACGTAATTCATAGAGCAAATCACTGCTGTATGCGTGTATAAACCTGGACTGAATCAGTGCTCAGAACGCACGCATTTACAAAATGGCAAAAAAAAAACAACGAATGCTGCTTATTAATGTCATTAATTGTATCAGTAATGGTCAATAAATCTACAAGTGACATCAATCCTACTGATTAGTTCACGTTTTTACATAATTAGAAGGGTGAAATGGTTAATAATAGAGTTCAGTTCAATACGACCGAAAGATTCAATATATTTTATATATTTTATATATTTTATATTGTTTACTGTTTTTTGGTCTTTGTAATGCCCTTCTATTATTTCCCTTGCTTTCTTGTCTATGTTCTTGCGTACCCCTGCCAAGTGCCTGTCTACCATGTGAGTTTGTTGTTGTTTTTAATGTAAGTCTCTAGTCCAGCCTCCTCCTTAGTTTTTCCACCTGTGTGTTGTTCCTGTCTCCTACGCTGCCCAGGTGTTCTCATCTCCCTTGTCAGTATATGTGTGCATGTGTGTGTATCTACAGTGCTCTTATATTTACTTATATATCCACTCTGTATGTATATATATATTGTGTACATGCATACAACTTGCCTAAGCCTACATTTAGTTTACATATAGTTCATTTTTGCTGCTCTTAACTTTGTTCTGTCCACTTTCTGCTGTGACGAAGCAAATTTCCCACTTGTGGGACTGTTAAAGGTTTATCTTATCTCTCTTCTTATCTTATGAACCCCTGGTGGTCCTCTGTTTCAGTCTGTGTTTGTGAATTCTTTGTATATTTTCCTATTAAAACTCCATTGCATTTTTTAGTTCAGTCCTGTTTGAATTCCCCCAGTGTCTGCCGTGCCCGTGTCTTTGTTAACCCTGGACCCCTCATCCTGCCTGCAATCCATAATCATTACAGAGATACAGTGGCGTCTCTCCTCGATTCATTTTTTTACGCTACAGTTCAAATGTGTGGCAGAAACGGTGCCTTACATTTATTTATTTATGTTTCCATTTTCAGTGCATTAGAGCATCAGTACAAAGGTGCAATGTTTGATACAAAAAAGTGTTGCATTGCTTTCATAGAACCCTGACGCTCGAGCCACAGGCTAACATGTCACAACACAACAATATGATACAGTGAGATCATAATGTGATACAATTCTGTGCTAAATTTTAATCGGTACATCCTTAGTAAATGCACTAGACTCCCAACAGGCCTCTCTAAAGGAGTGCTGGGAAAGTCTGCAAACTTTCAGAGTTATTAAAGCCGTGATAAATCAAATTTACACTTTCCTTCCTTGCCCCAAATGTAGTCAGCGACAGTAGACATGCTCTGACATGTTTTATACTGTGGCCAAAAAAGATTGAGTTGTATTTGAGCTTATATGGTGTCTAGATGCTGTATGAGACACTTCTATCTCCAAACCTAAGTTGCCGAGGTAAAAAAAAAAACAGCTAACAGGTATATGATGCATTTAAAACACCAGTTAGAGAAATAAAATGTAAATGCAGTGAGAGAACAGCTCTATAAAGGTGATGGAATCAGAAGTACTGAAGCTGTGTTGCGCACCATAATGTCCTCAGACTTGTTTTATTGACTCTGCTGCACCGTGAACAGAATGTAGGCCATGCAGGGATGACAGAGAGCACGTTTTCAGGAGGGAAGTGTAGCTGCTGCTGGCTCTGCTCCTCCACTATATTATAAATGAGATATAAAGAGACATGGCAAACAAGTGGGAGTCGTTTACTGAACTCATCAGCCTCATCTCCAGTCCAGCCAATGAACTGCCATGAGCTTCAACCTCACACTCCTCTGGCTCCCTCCCTCTCTCTCCCACTCTCCCTCCGTCTCTCTACTGTCAACGTCCAAATTTTGTCTATAAACCACACAATCATATACAGCTACCATCTTTTCTCTCAGTTTCTCTCCCGTCTTAATCTCTCTGTCTCTCTCGCTCTCTCATGATTTGTCTCCTCTCTAAATCTCTCATTTCCTTTGCTCATTGTTTTCTTTCTCCTCTAAACCTCATTCTCTCTTTCTCTCTTTCTGTCAGCATTCAAATTTTGTCTATAAACAAATAAACGATAAAGATATTCAGCTAAGGCCTCTCCCTCCCTCTCTTTCTCCTCTATAAATCTGTCTTTTCTATTTCTCTCAGTTACTCTCCCCTCCTAATCTCTCTCTCTTCCTTTCAATAACTATCCTCTCTATAGATCTCTGCCTCTCTTATTTCTCTCTCTATCTCTCTGCCTCTCTTCTTTCTCTCTTTCTCCCAATTTCTCTCTGCCTCTCTTATTTCTCCCTCTATATCTCTCATTATCGCTCTGACTCTCTTCTTTCTCTCTCTCTCCCAATTTCTCTCTGCCTCTCTTCTCTCTCTCTTTCTCTCTCTCTCAATATCTCTCTGCCTCTCTTCTTTCTCTCTCTCTCTCTCTCTCTCTCTCTCTCTCTCTCAATATCTCTCTGCCTCTTCTTTCTCTCTCTCAATATCTCTCTGCCTCTCTTCTTTCTCTCTCTCTCTCAATATCTCTCTGCCTCTTCTTTCTCTCTCTTAATATCTCTCTCTCTCTTAATATCTCTCTGCCTCTTCTTTCTCTCTCTATCGTTCTGTAAGTGTCCAAATTTTGTCTATAAACCCAAACATTTGATTTCTCTCCTTTCTCAATATCTCCATCTGCCTCTTGCTCTCTCTCTTTCTGTCAGCATCCAAATTTTGTCTATAAACTAAAATAAATAAACCATGATCATTTTCAGCTAAAAGCTCTCTCTCTCTCTCTCTCTCTCTCTCTCTCTCTCTCTCTCTCTCTATTTCTCTCTCTTTCTTTCTCTCCGCACCCACATTTGGTTTGGATAAACCAACATTTTTAAACCACAATTGTACATCTAATCCTCAGCAGACTGTCTATCTTTTGTCTTTATCTGGCCCTCTGTCCTGGTCACCTGCCGGTCACTACACAAATGACCTCTTGGTTGGATGCCCATGTTGGTGCTGAGCACAGTGAGCACAGGCCGGCCTGGCCAGCACCATGCCATCGCCGTGACATCGCCGTGGCAACACTGCTCCACTGCCTCGCCAACACCGCGCTGCTGTCGTGCCAACAGAGTGACATCACTGTGCCAGCGCCATGCCAACAACGGCCCATCGTCATGCCAACGCTGTGCCATCACCGTGGCAACACCTTGCCAAGACTGGGCCATCAAACCTCTTTCTGATCAAAGTATTTTCACTGAGAAGAAGCAGCAGGCAGCGCGGCCCTGACCGGTCCCGGCAAACCGCTGTTCGCAGTTCGAATTCTTTCACTCACCCAGCTGCAGACCGGCCGTTCTGCCACGGCAGTAAACATTCAGCAGTACTCACTCGCTCACATGGGATCGTTTGAAAAATGTGTGATATTTCTGCATCTCTACTGCCAGGCTTGATTGTGCAAAGTGACGTTTAATATAATGCAACTCAAACCACAGATATATTCTTCCTATGTGAATACCACTACTTATTCCAATGTTACTTATATACTACTGATCTCTCCTACATGCAATAACATACATCTAACCACTGTTTGTGTTACTAGTAATTCACTTAACAGTAAGTTACTTATCTACAGTATTGGTGGTGGTCTAGTGGTTAGGGAGTTGCCCCTGCAATCAGAAGGTTGTGGGTTCGAATCCCAGCACTGCTAGTGTCATCACTGAGGTTCCCTTGAGCAAGGTACCATCCCCACACACTGCTCTCTGGTGCCCCTCATTGGTGGCAGCTGCCTGCTTCGCTTGGTGAATGGGTTAAACACAGAGAAAGAATTTCACACTGTGTGCTGTACTGTTGGGTGTTCTCGTGTGACTATAACTTTATTTTATTTATAGTCCAGGATTTGTGTAGCATAGTGTATTTCATATTGAGGTTTTCCTACATTTTACTTCTTGTATTTATTTAGACTTTATATTTATATTGTTCTTGTCTTTGTGTCTGTGCAGTTATAAGATAAGCAAGTTTTCTGATTAGGATTCACACGCCACTGTTATCTTAGAGTTCTTTACTTGGCGCAGAAAAAGTCGTTTGGGTTAACAAACTGCAATTAAATACTAATTGGCCACTTTATTAGAAACTTCTTCCTTATATTCCCCCTATTCTTGATGCAACCCATCTGTTGGTGCTCTATCAGTGTTATCCTTCCTCTAGCCCTTCACTAATGGTCAGTTTCTGACCAAAGAGCCGGTCTGAGCTGGATATTAAGTGGGTGGTGGACTCCCAACCTAGCAGTTGCACTGACGTGTGTAAGAACCCCAGCAACACTGCTGGGTCTGATACACTCACATCAGAGCCACACACACACTACCATTAGAAGACCATGTCAGTGGCACCGCTGTGCTGAGAACAGGCCTTCGCCCCAATAATATCCGGTCAGTGATCCCGTGCTTGGAAAGAGGGGCGGAGCGGGACTGTGCACAACAACAGATGGACAGTAGCTATATGTTGATGCACACGTGATAATTTAAGCATCCCCTCTGCAAAAAAACTAAATTATGGAGTTTAGCTACCATGCGAACCTCATCAGTTCAGTGCAAAACTGCAGAAACAACGACCAGACGCCAAACTCTGTGGACTGACTCCACACAGGGCGAGGGGAAAGTGGCGTAAACGGAAGAAGAAGAAGGAAGATATGAGGAAGAATGAAGTGAAAAAGAGGAGGAAGAAGGAAAAAGACAATGAAGAAAAAGGAGAGAGGAAATAAGACGAAAAGGAAGTGGGAGAAAATGAAGAGGACAAAAGAAGAAGACAAAGAAGAAGAAGAAGAAGGTGAAATTGAAGAGGAAGGAGAAAGAAGGCAATGAAGAAAAAGAAGAGAGGAAAAAATAATAAGAAGAAGTTGGAGAAAATGAAGAGGACGAAAGAAGAAGAAGACGGAAAAGAAGAAGAAGAAGAAGAGGAGGAAAAAGACAAAGAAGAAGAATAAGGTGAAATTGAAGAGGAAGATACTGAAAAAGAAGATAAAGACAATGAGAAGAAAAAAATGAAGAACGAAACTTGTAACTTTTACTACGGATTAAGAAAAAGAAGAAGGAGAAGAAGAAAAAGAAAAGGAAGTAGAAGAAGCAGATGACGAGGAAGAAGCGGAAGAAGAAGAAAAAGAAGAGGAAGAAGAAAAAGGAGAAAGATAAAGAAGACGACGTCGTCGACGAATAAAAATATGCAGAAGAAGAGTGCGATGATGAAAAGGAGGAAGAAGACAAAGAAGAAGAAGAAGAAAAAGACAAAGATCTGGAAGAGAAGGGAGAAGATAAATAATAAGAAGAATAGAGCGTTGCGATTTCAATTTTCTCACTGATTTGAGCGAATCGCCGCTCAAACTGCCGGAATGACTCATCTGTTTTTATAAGCCCACCGACTGCAGCTTATTACCCACACTGCAGTTCTCTCCTCCGTCCCTCCACGCAGCAGCTGTACGGATTCCTGTCCTCCAACAGGGCTTTATGTAAAACGCTCGTCAGCTTTAGTGGGTTTGGGAGATACGTCACACTTGAGAAAAGTGCATTATAGGAGCGGAACGCGTGCACTCCAGCTCCATTTCATGCTCATTTTCATGTTTATTCCTCCGAGGGGGGCGCTGGGCTTCCAGGTGCGACCGTGCCAGAATAGAACATTATTCTCAGTTTCCAAGGAGACATTTGAATCGGGCGCAAAAGTGCCGATCATTCATGGCACTTTTCACGTGGCAGCCATTTTGGGCCTTTGTAAGGTAGGAGCCTCGCTGCCAGTTTCCAAGGAGACACTGGACGTCGATATAAAAGCTTCACCTTCGCGACGAAGGGCCGCGCACATTCGGAAGCGACTTTCTGAGTCCGCTCTGCATTCCTCAGCGTCTCTGATCTTCTGCCCTCTCATCCGGCACAGGACGGGATGTTGGGTTATCGCTACGTTTATGGGCTTAGATTCTTCCTACGAGTCTTATTATCACTGGCTTTGGCCGTTAAAGCCCTTTTCAAAACCTCTCTGCATAATTTGATTCAAGTTAATGTGGCATCCCGTGGCTTTTTCTGGATTCCGCGCGAGCCGCATCAGTGTCTGTTTGTGTTACTATCATTATCAGGGTACACTAAAGGGAAACGATTATTACATCAAAGACGAAAACATGATATTAAATTAAAGTGAGAAATAATCTAATCTAAATGAATAAAACGCTACTAGTGTTCATAACAATGCAAAAGTCTTAATAATTTTGTATAATGAATTAAGAAAATAACTGAAAGCAATTAGAAGGAGAACAAAATAAAGGGAATCCTGGATGTGATTGAAAACTAAATAAATAATAATAAATGTGCATCCTGTACTGGCTACTATATCACATTAGAATAGCAAGTAAAACAAGGACGAACCAAATAAAACCAACTAATGAAGTCAATGCCTTCCAAAATGTTTTCCATAAAAAGCCTCTAAACCCACATCCAAATCTTCATCAAGGTGGTGCAGATGTGTGGATGCGGTTTGGGACATGGTATGACTTACTGTGAACTACAAAAATGAACCAAACTCCACAGTGTAACAGGGCCTGTTTTCACAAACCACCTCAAGAGTAGGAGAGATGATCTATAATCATTTTTTATAACAATGACTGTCATAAATATGATGGAAGCTGATCCGAGATCAGACCCTGGTGTTAACTAACATGACTGTCAGTAGTGGTGAAGTTTTGTTTTTGTTTTCATAATCTCTGTAAGTCATTCTGTGTCCTAAACCCCCTCTGAGCCACCTCAGTGAAGAGCTGGATCTGGGGTTGAGTGAGTTGATGTTCAACGAAGTATTTTTTTTAGAAAAAATGCTGATGGCTTTTGCCCTCTTATATTTCAGTGTTAAACTAAAGAAGCAAACAATCAACTGATCGACTCCATCATTGTAAAGTTGTGTAAATTCTTGTAAAGTTGTGTAAAGTATTTGAAAAAAAAAAACACTTAAACGGCTAGAACTGTGGTGTGTACCTGTTCGGAGGGGTGGAGAAGACCCCCAGTATGATGTCTCTGCCGTACATGCGTATGATGGGGCTGGTGGACTGCAGCAGGTTGAAGTAGAAGTGAGAGTCTCCTGGAATGGAGCAGTTCAACCTGGCCTTCAGAAAAGACGTCCACTGCTTCTCCAGCACACGCTGAGAACCGCCCAGATCACCCTTACACACACGCGCCACGCGGGACACCATCACCTGAAACACACACACACACACATTTAGGGGGATATGCAATACTGTGGAATCGATATTTTTGGTAATACAACGCTGATTTGACTGCAAAATATAACTGTAACCTTATGTTACGTTACATTACGTAACTTTATGTCACATTGTGTTACGTTATATTACCCTATGTCAGTGGTTCCCAAACTGGGGGGTGCGCCCCCTAGGGGGAGTGCAGAGGTATTGCAAAAACATGGAAAAGTTCGTGCACCCAGCCAAGCCTCCAGCAGAGGCTGACTCTTCATCAGCTGCAAATTCAAGTGTGAGACTTGAGAT
>JBBPCY010000039.1:35474963-35485487 GCA_037974405.1 Brachyalestes nurse
AATATGGTCAGTCTTCAAAAACAAAACATTCTGCAGTGCTACTTTTTAACTAGATTTTTAAAATCAAACAATGTCATCATGATATAATCGATTATGTCCTGCCACTGCATCGCTGCATCATCGTCCACGTCCGCATCGCGATGCAGCGATTATGTGATTAATTTCATAATTTCATTATGTGACTACCTGGTATCTGCACAGATTGTCCATTTTATCAGCTCCACTGACCATATGTACTTTGTAGTTTACAATTACAGACTGTTGTTCATCTATTTCTGTGTTTCATTAGTTAGCCCCCTATACCCCGCACATCAAAGGTCAGGACTCCCATAACACCGTCAAGTTCAACAGACATTAATGTGCTGCGATTATGGAGCTTTTAATTGCTCCATTCACCATGAAACGTGAATGTTAGTGTGTATGTGAAATGTTGCATGACAGACTGGAGGTTGTGCATGTGTATATATTTACCTGCAAACAGAGCAACGTTGGCATGTTTGGGGTCATATGGACACCTGGCCATCCCGCTGATGGGCTCTCCAACCATTTCCAGAGTGTCTCTCTGAACACAAGCACACACAGTCAGTGTTTACTCACTGGTTGCAACAAACTGCACATGCAACAAATCCCATTTCCCCGGTCAGTCATTCTTGCCTCAAGCTGCAAACTGGGAATTGACTTAAAGATGGAAAAGGTTCTAAAAATAAATCTGGAGTTTATGACATCATTCAGCTTGTACTGTGATCCAGCTGATGAAAAAAGGACTGGGTGGCATTGCCATACATCGATCAACCACTACATTAAAAGTACCTGCCTAATATTGTTTATGCCCCACTTGTGCTGCTAAAAAACCTACTGCCCGCTGCATTACATTACATTACATTAATTTGGAAGACACATTTATCTAAAGCGACTTACAATTTGAGAAAACATGAACAAAGCAGATATCTTATCAAATCAGTGAAATTCCTCTTAAAGCTATTTGTGTATGACAAAAGATTCCCAACATTTGAAAGGTAGAGAACTTGTAAGAATGTAATAGAACTATAATAATAATTATTATCATTTATAATATTATAGGTTCATTTGTAAGGGTTTGGGTCTAAGTGAGGATGTAGAGGGGACACAGATGCAAACAGCGACTTTACAAAAGCTAGCATAAAACGGAATAAAGAAAATTAATAATGGGGAACTTGAATAAGAGAACTCCACAAAATAGTGGCAGGAATGAAATGACAGAGGAGGGGTAGTGTTAGGGTTGATGGACACATAACAGAAACAGAGGCAGGGGTATATGTAAACAGAAGTTAACCTGAAACAGTTGAAACAAGGCAGGGTAACAAATAGACAGGTGTAGATACTAAACAGGAGGGCAGGATAGGGGTGAAGCCAGGGATGGTTAATGTAGAAAACATATGGAACAGGGTAAAGTGTGGCTGGAAATTAAAATATAAACAGGAAGCCTGTGTAACTGAAATACCACAAAAACATCGTCCATTACATTACATTAAATTCATTTGGTAGATGCTTTTATCCAAAGCGACCTACAATTTGAAGAAACACTTAAGCTTCAGGACCGTGGGAGAACCAGTGGAGAGTAGGGCTGGGTTCAAAAAATCGATTCACCGATCAATATCGATTCTCGTTGAAAAAATCGCAGATCGATCTTCTCCTGTCGACTACGCACTACTTCTCGCGACCGCGCAAGGAAAGCTATAAAAACATGAGGCCGGCGAAACTGACACCAAATGGGGCCATGGCGGAAGCTGCTGCGCTAAAATCACCGTCTGGGCTAAAGGCGGATGTTTGGCAACACTTCGGTTTTAGAACTTACCAGGATGGAGAGGAACTGGACAATTTATAACCAAGCCAAACTAGTATTAACACAAATAAATCTGTAAATAAACTGATATCGAATCTAATCGAAACATTTTGAGAATTGAAACGGGTCATGACCTTGTGAATCGGAATCGGATTGATTCAGGAAATCGGCAACAATACCCAGCCCTACTTTGTTCTGTCCACTTTCTGCCATGACAATGCAAATTTCCCACCTTTGGGACTAATAAAGGTTTATCTTATCTAATCTTATTGCACATCTTTATATAAAGTATAATTCTATACTTTATATTAATATGCAGTAATTTAACTGTAAATTCAAAACATTAAAATCACAGTAACAGTTGTCAGTACACAGTATTTGGTTCATGCCTATAGAATGTAAACTAGATATATAACCAAAAATACAACAAATTATACATTTCTTGGAAGTTCAGTTCAGTTACTAGTTCTTTTCTGGACACGGCTATAGGTGAGATTTACGCACTGATATGAACCACCAGGGAACAACTAGTGCACTTATGTGAGGGGTTGCCACCCAGAACGCCAACTTCACCTGTGTGGGTGACACTCTCAGATACTCTAACTATAGCTCTACCCACAACAACAACAACCTCCTGATTCTCTGACTCCACCTCCTACATATAGAGCGTTATAGGAATACTGATCCAATTCATGGTATTCTCACTTGTCTATTATTCTGAATGCATTCAACTTACATAACATATTTACATTTTCTTTTGCACATGTGTTGTGTTCATGCTGTAGAAACTGAAACAGTGTCATTAGTTTTTCCCATTTTACATCTGTCAGGATTGTTACTTTTTTTTTTACATTAAACGTTGGGCATCAGCTCCCAGAATTTATAACCAAATACAACAACATATTGTAATTCAAATAAAGGTTTGCTGTTGCAAATTGAATGATATAGTATAAACGTAAGGCAGCTATACAAAACAGCTGCCTGGAGTTTATAGTATATAATTCAATTTTCCACTTAATTGAAATTACAAAATGTTATATTTAGTTATAAACTCTGGGATTGTTCCTTTTTGAAGGAACTTGCTATAAATTATAGAGTGAACTTTTAAGAAGGGGCATCAGCTCCCAGAATTTATAACCAAATACAACATGCCATAATTTAAAAAGAGGTATCGCAAATGAAATTAAAGACAGCTGTTTACAGAGTATAGCTCTGAAACAGTTCACATGTATTTTTGGCTACCAAAACATTTGGGTATTTAGTGACTGGAGTTACATTAAGATATCCTTCTTTCATTATTAGTAGTTTACAGAGAAGAAACACAAATAGCGGCCTCTGAACAATTTCCTAGAAAATGAAATGACCCGTATTTACCAAGAACTGCCTCTCTTTCAGGGAGCATTTTCGTCCAGTGACTCAAATGAACATTTTATTGTCTGGGCTGCAGAGCTTCACTCAGGCCTGATATTTTGTTCCAAGCCTGAAAACTTTTTTTTCCAACCTGAACCACATCTTCAGCTCCCACATGTTTGAATCTGAAGTATACACTGCAAGCCACTTTATTAAGTACACCTACCTTGTATCTACACTCACTGTGCACTTTATGAGCTCCACCGACCATATACACTACCAGTCAAAAGGTTTTGCACACACTGAGATTTTCTACATTTGCATGTTATTCACATAATATTTACCAAAAATGCACTCAATATTCTTCACAATATTCTTTGCTAACAAATACATTTGCAGTTTACCATTTGAGTTCCTTTATTAGCCAGAAAATGTCATATTTTTTAATTATCAGTACAGATCTATAAAAAGCCACCTAATATAATAATTATAATTACAAGGTGGATCACCAGACAAGTGTTAGATATTAATCAAGCTATTAAGTGACAGTCAATGGGATGAAACAGTTAACTAGAGCATTTAAAGTTAAAAGACCATCTAGAATTCACCACACAACCAGGTAATGGGATGTCAGACATGCACTGTTATAGATCTTATAAAGGAAACTTGTTTCATTTGACATATTTTCATTTATAGTTGTTCACTTAACAACTTTCCAATGCTTAACAAGAATAAAAAATAAAATAAGATAAGAACTTGATTTCCCCTGAGGGAATTTCTTGTGTCGTCATTAAGTGGTGAAAACCTGTGGTGTGCAAAAACTTTTGACTGGTAGTGTAGCTGAACTTTGTAAATTACTATTACAGATTACTATTACTATTACTGTTACAACTTCCTATACCTTTTCATTAATAGTTTAATGGTCTGAACCCCCACAAGACCATTAGTGAGCAGATATTGTTTGGGAGGTGAAATTTGTTTTAGGCCAGCAGTGACGCTGCTCCCACATGAAGAATGTCAGTATTTGTGCTGCACAGAGTGTTTCACATACACCAGTGATCACACTATTAGCTTAAAATGCAATGAGTTGCTGAAATTCAACAACGTGAAGTATTTGTAACTTTTGCTAACAACAAATGGTAAGTTTACAGTACACATATTTACAGTAAAACTCTTCCTCCAGAACTTTTCTGTAAATTGAATGTAATGCTAGAAAAACCTGTATTTATCTTTTTTGGATGTTCATGTTTTTTTACAGTGCTCCTCAAAAAAATGTTGTAGCGAAATACATGAAAATCCCAAATAAATATGGCAATTTACTGGCAGCAAGGTCTTGCTTGCATTACATTCAATGTACAGTAAAATACTTTACTGTAAATTGAATGCAATAAAAAAAAACGTTGCTACCACTAATTCACTGTACCCTTGCTACCACTAATTTCTTTACTCGTTTTTGGAGTAAACACTGTATCACTGTAATTCAGAACACAGGATTACTGTAAAAATATATCACTGTAAAAACAAAAAACCTTGGAAACCTGCTTCCAGTATTTTACTGCAATTTACAGAGAAAAAAAGATGTGCAGTTATGGGATAAAACTGCTGGAAAGAACAAGGTGGTTGAGTGTACCTAATAAACTGGCAACTCAATCCAGTGTCCCACACTTCTAGCTTGGTTCTTGCTTTCCACTCATTTACACAATTTCCCTCTTATACCAGATGTATATCAAAACATGTCATAGAGCAAAAAGTCAAAAATTTGCTACTTAATTTTAGCACTGCAGCTACAAGCCTATTGTTGCTAACACACACTAGCAGGGTATTACCCAAACTGTTTTTTTTTAAGTCTGTTTGTTTTTGCTTTGTAAAAAGGTTCAAGGTCATTGTTAAGGAGATACAGACTTGCTGATGTGGTTTAAAATGCAGTAAAACATCTCTGAAAATTAAAGATAACTTTAAAACAATAGCCAGTTATTTCAGAACAACCCCAGTACTCAAGGCATAAGCAAGATCGTATTCCTGGTATTAATGATGGCCATTACCACAATGATTAGCACCAGTGCTGGACTGGCCATTAGGCATACCGGGTGGGCCAGTCTCAAAATGCCTGTGCCACTTTAATTATTATGGAAATCATAACCATTGACTAGATAATGACTGACTTTTACTGTTTGGTAGTACTGTTAGCCTCATAGCCTGATAAACTAAAGAAGCACAATTTGGATACCAAACATCTTTGCCAAATGTCTTGGCTGAAAGAATGCATCTGGGGTAATTGGAAAATTGTGCAAATTTGATTTTTCCCTGGACTATTTCTTACACTGACCGCATGGCTTAGGGTAAATTAGATCATGAGGTCCTGCTTCTTGGATCTCACAATTCCTGCTCTTTCCTTAACTACCTTCCTGGGGAAGACTGGTTTGTAAACTATATCTTCTCATGTTGGATTTGGCTTGAAACACATTGGATTTGGCTATGAAACAGTTCTCTCAAGAGTTTTTGGTCACGCCTGGGGTCACCAGTACCACTTTCTCTAGTAGAACCACTGTGAAGAAAAAGAGATCTTTGACTTTGGGTAGCAACAGGCAATTGGTAGACATAATTTGTAGCTGCTTCTACTGATGTGGTCTACTGATACCACTGATTGACACACATACTTGCCACCAGAATGTGCTCAGCAATCACAAGGTTAGAAAAAAGCAGAAAAGTGTGTCAGCAAGTCAGCCACTTATATATAAAACTAGACCAAACCTGGAGAAATGATACTTTGCCAAAGGCTATAGCTTAGAGGCATGGCTGCAATTTACATAAAGGGTCTGTACTGGCAGAACTCACAAGTCCCTTTCTTGTGTCCTTTTTCTCAAAATGTAGTATTGACAAAACTGATTACTCTCACTCATTCACAAATGTCAATAGCAGATGCAAAAAAAGAAACTAATGAGTGGGTCATGTAAGTTTGAGACTTTGTTGTTTTGCCAATGCCACAAACTGTGTCTGTTTCCTGGTTTCTATAGTAAAGAAAAGGTTGCCCTGAAAAGTATGCACAAAAAAACTGCAGAATAGATCATGCGGTTGAGGTGATGAACATTCAACCCATTTACAATAAATGCTTCCAGACACATGTTCCCCTTAGTAAAGGCAGGCTGTTCCAGGCACTATTTTCATGTAATATTAGGGATACTGAGGTCATTCTGTGTAAAAATAGTATGTTTTTGTGTTTCACTGCATTGAGCTGTTTTGCTGTGGTTTCTGGCCCAGTCTTAGCTTCAATCAGTCAGTGATGTAGCTTTCAGTGTCCTCGCCTTGACCTAACTGTATAGATAGGAAGGTTTGCTGAACTTTGTTAGCCTCCCATGAGTGTAAAAGTCTTTAGAGGAGTGACTGGACAATGCTAGACCACCTCAGTGCTATCAGCATGAAATACAGCCATGCATTATGAGTAAAAAGACTTTAACTTTCAAATAAATTAGTTAGATGTACCTAAAAAAAAAATAATGAAATCAATGGGAATCGAATGCTATGAGGTATAACTTCAAGCCACAGTCACATACACACCTAACGTAGCTATTAGCAAACTGGCTGACATGCCTGCCACACACACTTAAGGTGAAAAAACTAATGTAGTCTCCTAAATGACTTTGAATCTTGTCTCTCTGATGTGTTGGGAAGGGAAATTACCAACTCAGTGCTGCTGTACAATCTTTCTGAGGTAAATGCAGCTAAAGAAACAGTGCTACTGGTCAGAGACCATATGTATTCATATGTCAAAGTTATGGAATATGGACTATGGAATATGCAAAAATCATTCACCCTCAAAATAGGCAATGCAAAATTGGTGGATTCCAACCAAATTAATTTAATTTCACAAGAAGATTTGCTGCTAAGTGCAAGTGACACTAAGCCCTCATTCAAAAGCTAAAGAGTTTTTTTTTAGTATCAAATGTTTTTAAGTTACCAGTTCATTCAATAAACATTAGTTCTGGTTTGAAAATCAATTTGTCCGGTTTCTATAAAATAAAAGGAATGACTTCATGATTAGATAAACAAGTGTTTGCGGGATGATATGCAGTCATGTGTTTTGTGTCAGAAACTCAGATTTGGTGTTTTTAGCTCATAGATTCAAGAAGGACCAATTGCATCTTTAAGAAGTGGAAAGCAAAGCACGGGTAGAAAAATAAACAGGGGTATACTGAAGCTACACTTGTAAAAAAAACCCTTGCAGAAAGGGTTTTTTTGCACAGTGCCATGGAAGTACCATTTCTCTTTTTTAAGGAACCTTTCACTTAATAGTTTCAATGGAGAACAATTTTAGTAAATTAAATGTATGAATGTAGAGAGCTTTGGAATAACCTCAAGACTGTGTAAATGTTCTAGGAAGAACCAATAAGTTAGTAATTAACCTTTATATCATGTATAAATCTCTTGAAGAACATTTTTGGCATTTTTGAAAGAGTACAGGACAGAACAACTATTTCATTTTGTTCTGCTAAATTCTCCAAATGTGTAAACCATTGAAGTATGAATTTAATCATTTGGGACAAAAAATAAAGGGAGGGGGGAGGAATATTACTTGCTTAAATTTTAAAGTTACTATAAAAAATGCATCATGCCAATGAGAAGTGACAGCTAGCAATTATTTCAGCCCTTTTTGATATTTAACATGCATTGGTATTCTCAGTCTAAAGATTCAATTTCTTTTCTTGGAGCAGTCCTCACAGGAAATGAGACTATGACTTACAAGAAATCCAGCCCTGTTCACTGCAGGTTCTTCAAGAAAGCCAAAGTACCCCCTAGAAAGGCTGTTACATAGTCCAAAGACCAACATTGCCTAAGGTATACTTTACCCCCTGATATAACCATGTTTTTCCTTTCAAAAACCTTTTCTAATTAAAAACTGTCATGCAAGTCTGGCCTGTCTGGCATGGGCTTTGCTTTGTGCTGTTGGGCTCGATTGGGATGTTGATGAGTTGTCACATCAGAGGGGGCTGAAGTCCAGCTGCAGGGGGTCTTAGCCATACTGCACTGTGGAAGCCTGGCACTCACACCCCGGGCTCCTCAGTGAGTCACTGAGTAGAATACACAATCCTTTCAGAGTCCTATTCAGTACTTCAGAACTGTTTTGATCACTGTAAAGTTTAATGTGTTCAATTTACCCAAAGTTCAGTGGTGAAACTGATGGGAAAACACTACACTAGTGGAACCACTCCTGCCCTACTTTGAATGTTGACTGGTTCTTTCAAACTGGCTTACTGTATCTCTTATTTGTTTTTATTTCTTTGTGGCCATTTTGTCTGGCTCTGTTTCATAAGAAATACTAGAGAAGTCTGCAAAACGCTTGGGACTAACAAACAGTAAAAAAGTCAAAAAAACAAGTGAGGCATCTAATGCTTTACTCCACGAGAGTGTGATATCAGAGCATCTAGGGGCTCTCGTGCAATCTTATTTCCAACAAGAAAAGACTATTATGAAAAATCACATTATTTGAATAGAAAACTGGAATAGCAAAAATATGAATGCCAATAGGAAAATGGCATATTGATTAAAAAGCAATCAGAATGCCAATCCCTTGTGATAAATCCTGTTACTTGTATTGGCAGTGACAAACAAGGATGCACTTTGTCTGCAGTTTGTGTACTCTTTCTTGCTCTTATTTATTTTTTTGTTCATTCTATCTTATGCCCGACCATAGATGCCAATTCAGGATATTCAGTTGGCCAACTTCAAGAGCCGGCTAGAGCAACAATACTGACTACTGGACTGCATCACTTATTGGTGACTGGTGGCTGATTTAGCATCAGCGTTTGTCCCTGAGATAAAGCGAACACAAAAAGAGCAACATGAGAAAACAACAAGAAACAGGACATCTAGCACAGCATTTTTCAACACCAGTACAAGTGGCAACATTTTAGCACTAAGAATAGACAGTTAAACTTTTATTACTCATTTTTAAATAAATATGTAATGATGCTATTTCTAATTAAAAAATATATTATGAACTAGACTGCATTTCCACAAAGAAAATGCAAAGTGTGCTTGCTCAAATGCAGAACACAGCATTAGCGTTAGCATTAGCATCAGCGTTAGCATTAGCATTAACATAGAATTAGCATTAGCATATCTTTAGCCTAGCATAGCATTAGCATAGCATTAACATTAACATAACATTAGCATAACATTAACATAGCATTAGCATGACGTTATCATTAGCATAATATTAGCATAGCATTACTGTGTGTGTGTGTGTCCCAATACTTTTGTCCACATAGTTTTGTATGACAGCTCTGTCCCAATGCTTTTGGCCATATTGTTCAGTTTAAACAGGTGAGTCTTTGGGGGCGTGGCCTGAGGTGTCACAAAAGGTTTCATAAGACTTGGTCACTGTATGGAGCCTGAAAGTCTCTTCTTCTGAAAGTGCATTCATTTCAATGGGGTTAAAAATTCAATTCAATTCAATTCAATTTTATTTATATAGCGCTTTTTACAACCAGGTTGTCACAAAGAAGCTTTACAGACTCCAGGTCCGAGGACCTAGTTAGTAAGCCAAACTCACTAGCTGGAGGAAGAAACCTCAGGAGGAACCAAGACTCAAAAGGGGAACCAAGACTCAAAAGGGGAACCAAGACTCAAAAGGGGAACCCTCCTCAGGTCGACCCAGAGACAAAGGAATGACAATCTTTATGGTGATAAATAACAAGAGAGGGTCTTAATGAACAATATTATAAACAGATAGACCCTCTATGGCTAACAGAGTTGGTTTTACTAAGTGTCCAGAGAGGTTAATATTGTTCGAAGAGAAACTGAGAGTCGGTAGTCCATAAGCATCAGGAGCTTTAGGCAGCGGTTGCCCCAGCCTGGGGAAGGGCCCGAGTGGACCCGGGATCAGTCGAGGGCAATTTCCCACGGAGATCAGTCCGGCAGATGTGAAGCAGTTCCCCTCAGAGAAAACAGAAGAGAGAGTTAGTTCTGTTTAAATTTGCAGAGGATTGTTAAAAGCTGTGAGGAGTGCAAGTTGTGACTCCGGAATATCTAGCCAGAGCAGCCTAGCTAGAAAGGGCAGAACCGAGAGGTACGATGGGCGTGAGAGTGCCCCAAGACAACAGCACCTCCACTCCACCGTCACAAACCTGAGTGAACGTGAGGAGTGGTGGGGCGATAACACCAGTGTACCAGTTTACTTGAATTCTCTTTGCCCACCGCCTCCCAGCTCTACACCTTCCATCTAACAAGAAAAATTAAATACAAAAAGCCTGACTAAACAAGTATGTTTTCAGACTTAAAAACTGAGACTGTGTCCCGAATGTTGTTTGGCATAGCATTCCAGAGCTTGGGGGCTATATATGAGAATGCTCTTC
>JBBPCY010000039.1:35495486-35525985 GCA_037974405.1 Brachyalestes nurse
ATATGCAAATTACATAAGTACATTTATACTCCACATAAACTTTGGGTCATACCCAACATTTTTCTAATTTACAGTAATTCTCTATATTTAACCCCTTTTAAGCTACAAGCTTTTGAAATATTGATGTCAAAATCCAGGTAAAAAAAAAAACCTGGCGCTTAATGGGTTAAACTGCCGTCTTATCTTAACGGTATCGCCAACACTCGACAAAACATATTGTGACATTTTTTGTATCGTGATATATCGTACCGCGAAATATCGTACACCCCTAGTATTAATGCATTCTAACACAGCTGGCATTTTCACATGATGTTAGACTGGATCAGTGGGGGGCGGGGCTGAAGCAGCACTCTGGACTTCACCACCACACATTTGTTGACTAGCAAGTTCTCCTCCCTAATCATACATACAGGAAACTCAGGACGCAATGTAGCTCATTGTTTCTCCAAAAACATCAGAATAAAATAACTGCCAAATCCTTTCACATCTTTTCATATCTTTATCCTTTGCACTAAATTAAGGACAGTAGCATTCATAAGAGTATTGATGAGTATAGATATCTTTTCTCAGTGTCAGATTTATGTCTCAGTACTGTTTAGGTCTCAGCTGCTTTCTGTCATAGAGCAACTGTACTGTACACATTTACAGACACACATTCACATCGATACGCAGCATCAGTATCATTATCATCCAGTATCCAGTATCGGTAAAACTCTAATTATTCCGAACCCTAATACTGAAATACATACAACACAAAAAAAGCTTGAACTGTAGCAGAATTGCTCAGTTAGGGGTGTTCAGGCACGTTTCAGGGGAAAATATCTATTTTAACAATAAAGATCCTCATATAGCCCACCCTTACCTTCATTCTGCCTCATACATGTAGTCCAGAAGCTCTCACACTCACAGAAACACTGCAATTCAGACACACACAATCCCAAGTGCAGCATCTCCAACTATTCTGTAGTAATATCTGCCTGTACAAGATTTAACATGGACATTAGGACAGGCAGGCCTGATTTTGAGCCTACGCCATTAAACACCGCTTCTTAAACCTTGTTTAATTACTTCTCTGCTGTAGCTCATTTAAACAAGCTGTCTCAAGTTCAGATCCAGTTCATACCACATTTTAAATTCCTGGAGAGGAGATATTTTACCGTGATTTAATTCTGACGAGAAGCTGTTGCATTTAAAGTTTTATTTAGTGGACATTTTGCCAGGGTTTTGCACAGACTCAGACACGTTAATACAGATTGCAAACCAAACATTTGTGTAATGAAATGTTTAATGAATTCTGTAATTAGATTTCAAAGATAATTTGAAATAATACGGGAAAACGACAGTGATAATCTAGAGTTCTAAGGGTTAATATGGGTGATAAATCACCCGTTCAGTAAGAGAGAGTTCGCATTGGGTCTCTCTCTGTTCGATTAAAAAAAAAAAGCCTTGTGAAAATGACGGATCAATGTCATCGACTCCTTGTAGACAATTACTGTCCGGCTTAATTGCTGAAGAGTATCAGGGACATTCAGCTCTCTTTCTGACTCTCTTCAGCAGTCACACATATGTACACATGTATGCACACACATACACACACACACACACACACACACACACACACACACACACACACGTCTACACTGATATGATTGACACTCACTGAACTGCTGTACTAAACTGCCCTCATCAATTTAGACTCAAAATAAAGGCCAATTACTATTAATTTTAATATTCATCAAACAACAC
This sequence comes from Brachyalestes nurse, assembly GCA_037974405.1. Taxonomy (NCBI): domain Eukaryota; kingdom Metazoa; phylum Chordata; class Actinopteri; order Characiformes; family Alestidae; genus Brachyalestes; species Brachyalestes nurse. The sequence continues at coordinate 35,497,233 of JBBPCY010000039.1, forward strand.
CCCTGTGTGTGAGCAGCTTGAGAATGATTAAGTATCATATTTCCTTTGGATGTTTAGGACGAATCCAAATCCAAACTCTGCAGTATGTTTGACAACGCCCCTACACAACAAGACACACACACACACACAAATACACACATACACACACACACACACAAAGAAGGGGCTATGAAAAAGAAAGCTATGAAAATGTTCGATACGACTCCACCGCTCTCCCTGCTGATTTTTCTCTTGCACCTCTGTTGCCGTGGAAACAGTAAGTGATGTTCAACAGAGCTGTTCTCTGAGAGAGAGAGAGAGAGAGAGAGAGAGAGAGAGAGAGAGAGAGACTGCACATTGGTGAAGGGAGAACAGAGAAAAGAGAAAGAAACAGAAATAGGGGGAAAGAATGACAGAAAGTGAAAAAGAGAACACAAATGAGTGGGGTGAGAGATAGAGGGGGCCAGAATGGGTGCAGAGGAGAGAGAGAGGAAAGACGAAAGAAAGAGATAGAGAAAAGGGAAACTGAGGGAGAGAGAGGGATGGAGAGAGGAAAACGAGTGAAGATGAAAGAAGAGAAAATGAAAGAGTGCTAACAAAGACAGAAAAAGGGAAGAAAGAGAAAGTGGAAAGGGGAAGAGAGAGGTAGAGAGAGAACGAGAGAGAGAGAGAGAGAGAGAAGGAGAGAGAGGATAGAGAGATTCCTGCCAGCCTCTTATTTTCCAGCTGAGAACATGTGGTCAAATATTTGATTTCTCTTTGCATGCCTGGGTCAAACCCAGCATTCTATCACACCAGACAAGAGCGATAAATGCACAGTAAGCCTTTGTGAGTGTGTGTGTGTGTGTGTGTGTGTGTGTATGTGTCTGTGTGTGTGTGTGTGTGTGAGAGTCTGGGGATGAGGATGGAATTGGGAGTTAGAAGTGATCAGACAGAAATAGGTCTGTGTCATTTCTTCTTCAGTTGGAAGTTCAATAAAATGACACCTTTTCGTTACCCAGAAAAAAGTATTTGAACACCTGACCATCAGACCCCTATGGGCTCGTGGACTTGGCCTTCCAGAACCATTAACATGGAGTTGCTCCACCCTTCTGGGAAGCCACAGTGAGTCTGTGGGAATTTCTTATCTCTTCCCATTCAGTCAAAAGTGAGGTCAACATATATCTGTCCAAAGGGGCTTTTCCACTGGTACAAGGACGTGCACCATATTGCAAAAAAAATGTTATTCCAAAACGTTATTCCATTACAAATAAAGTGATCCGTACCCAAGCCGCACCCGTGCTGCTCGATGGCAGGGCCAAAAGTGGGCTGTGACAGCATCACTGCTTTTTGATTGGTCAAATGTTGTCATGACAACAGACAGACTTGGAAAAAGGCCAGTGTTTTTACTGTCTGCACATATAAAACAATAGAAATACAAAAAAACAACTGGAAATCAACAAAGTACAAACACTTGTTTGGGAAAAAATCAATTACAGCGAGAAATGCAAGGGTGTACCAGGACATCACTAATAATTTAGCTGGGCTGGTTTTCGTTACATGGCTAAAGAATGCAGAGAAAAGTTAAAAAACTTAAAAAAGTTAAAAAAGAAGGCTATAAGAAATTAAACACCACAATAGAAAATTGCACTGCCAAGGAATCAGCATAAACTCTTACCGGGTTGAGATACACTGGAAAATCCAAGCTGGAGGTAAACGGTCAAGCCCAAACCTTAAAAACACCCCGGACAATTATACCTCCTCCACCAAACTTTGCTTTGTACATTCTGGTAGGTAGTGATCTGCTGGCATCCTCCAAACCTAGACTCATCCATAAGACTTGTTCATCAGCAAAGTCTGATTCATCACTGCAGAGAACATGTTTCCATTTATCCAGAGTCCAGCATGCTTCACTCTACTCCAGCTGTCAGAAACCTCATAAGCAAGTCTGATACCACTAATGCTTCAATTTATCATATTGCCTAATTCCATTAAAAATCACAATCATCAGATGTAGAATTTTGAAATTTTTGAATTTATATGAATTTCAGAATTTCTAAATATTTGATTTGTCCCCTTTTTGCTTTAATGACAGAGTACAGGATCCACCTGAGAGTTACCTGAAGGCCTTAACATGATCCTTGGTTCACAAACAGGCTTTAATGTGAACACCTGAAATACTGTAGAATATCATCAATATTTCAATGCTCTTGTCAGAAACTACTCAGAAATGTTCACCGTTCTGTTTATTTTCAGGCTTAAATGAAAAAAACCCAGATTTCTAATGCAGTCTTAACCTTTCGGACCCCATTATAACTCCAGCGAGACGTGCATAAGAAGTGGAGAAGTCCAAATCTTCAGCAAATGTGTCAGTCTGTGGCTTCTCCCTCAAGGCCTTCCAATTGCAGCCCCCAGCCACAAACAAGGCAAGTGGCTTTCCACCATTAATTACATTTGTTTCTAAGGGAGGTACTGACGCAGAGTTCCTTCCTTCAGCCTCTTAGCTGTCCATTCACGATGCCTGACGAAACTGTAGCAACCATCACTCATTAGCTCAGAACAAGCCCCCTGAGAAACAAGACTCGGATGAAGGCAATCGGCTCCAATTATTTCATTAGCCATGGCCAAGAGAACCATTTCACTCGCTCGCGATAAACACGTTAATAAAAAATAATGTGTGTACTTACTTACCACTGCCTTAAAAATCAATTAAGCCACAACACTCAATACACTTCATGAGGACCAAAGACGGAAGCTGTTTTACACTTCTTGTGCTTTTTTTTATGGAGGTATGTTATTAATGTACGCAATAATGTCAGTGCTATGTCTCAAACAGCTAAATATTAGTTAGCCATTAGCATCTGAGTGGCACTTAGAGTTGATGCGATGATTTTTTTGGTTGTAGAGCAATATTTAATTACAATATAGTGATCTTAACAATATTTACTGCTGATTATGACTGGATTAGTATTTATGGTTGAAGATCATTTGAACAATAAGATTGATGACGATTACTGTTATGATGGTGTTGATTATTATGTGTAAGATATTTAATGTTGATTTGATGATTATTTGGACACATTTTATGTAGATCTGGATGACATTTAGCACCAATATGATAATGATAATTGCTCTTAGTTACATGATTATGATGAGTGGATCATTTGTATTGCTGATATGGTGATGATCATTAAAATTTGGATACTAAGTAGTGCCAATATGATGAGTCCGATTTTGATCATGCTAGTTTTTGATGTTAATTTGCAAAAAAGAACTTTAACACTTAGTTAAATGGCAATGATTAGGGTTTGTTCGATATTTAGTGCCAATATGATACCAACAATTATATTGATGAAGATTATGATGATGATGATGCACATATGATGGTTCCAGTTTTGATAATGTTCATTTTTATGGTAACTTGGATAAACTAACTATTAGTTATGTGGCAGTGATGCCAGTATGATAAAAATGATTATATAGATGACGATGATGATGATGCTGATGATTCCATATTAAATCTGCTAGATTCAATCTAACATTGTCACAGTTTTATCTACAATTCAAATTCCAGTTTTGATAATGCTAGATTATCAGTATCAGCTCAGGACTTTCACATAAAGACCTAAGGACATTCGCATATGCGAACCTCACATCTATGCCTCAACCGCAGCAAACAACAAAAGCAGCCCAAAAGGCTTCAGCTTGAAACAGAGACGCATAATGACATGGTACTTGATGGGCCGTGCTGTGGGCAAAGTCAGGATTTAGAATTCGGAGCATGGATTATAATAGTGATAATAATAACGACATGAAGAGCAGGCCATGATTCACATCAAAGCAATTCCTTTTAATGTAATTTACTACCTATAATTCTCTGGCATATTACAGTGATTAGTCATGCTCACACTCCCCCCAAATATAATCATAATTAGTTATATAAACGAGTATGATGAAAGAAAGACGTCAAAGCCGTTTATACGGGCTACGAGCCAGGATCAGTTATCAGTGCCAATATCATGCAAATAAAGCATTTACAAACAATTTTAGGCACTGAAAAGGGAACGTGTCTGGGAACGGTTTCTTGCATCTATTCATCTGAGCACAAGTATCCATACAAAACATCCTGACTGAAAAAAAGTCAATATGGTAGATTGTTTGTACCCGGGCCCATGCTAGATTAGTGTTTTCTCACAATGACACTGCTCTCTCTCTCTCTCTCTCTCTCTCCATTGTGTTGCGTCGGGCTGACAGCCCTCTCAGATATTCAGTCCAGTCAGCCGGTGGGTGTGTGTGTGTGGACGCGTGTGTGTGACATCTCTATCCATCTTCAATAAAACAGACAAAGTGACTGTAGTCAGAAAGTGTAAAATAAGTGTGAAAATGTCCAGCAAACACATTTCGGCCGTTAAGCATAGGCATTCAAATCACTTTATGCAAGTCTGAGGCAAGTTTTAAGTCTCTGAGTTGCGAGTTTAAGTCAAGTCTGGGATCTAGTTTGAGTCAAGGCTTGGATTTCTGAGGTGCAAGTTCGAGTCACATCTCGGATCTCTGAGATGCAAGTTCAAGTCATGTCTAAGATCGCAGAGGTGCGAGTTCAAGTCACGTCTCGGATCTCTGAGGTATAAGTCGGAGGTGGGAGATTGAGATAAATCTTTGACTTATGAGGTGCGAGTTTGAGTCAAGTCTTTAGGCTCTGAGATACGAGTCCAAGTTGAGTCTTGAGTCCCTGAGGTGTGAGTCAGACTTAAGTCCTGCATCTCTGAGGTCATACTGAAAGCATTTTCTAACCCAAAAATTGATTGAATCCATAAAGAATCTGAAACTGTTTAGTCTTGAGTCAGTGTCACAAGTCACTCACACCACACCAAAATATTTACGGAACTTGCTTTGACATGCTGGAATGAGAAAGAGCCTTAACCAGACTGTTACCACATAGCTGGGAGAATATAACTGTCTAAAATCATGTATCATTTACATGACTCTTCAGTGGAACCACAGGGTTTAGCCCAAATCCTAAAACACCTCAAGACCATTATGCCTCCACCACCAAACTTTATTGCGTTACACATTCCAAACCTAGACTCATCCATTAGACTTTTCCATCAGTTCACCACCAAGATTGGGTATCATTAGATCAATTCAGATTCCGTTTCCAGTTCTACTTATCGAGTCTAGTTCTTTTTCGATTCCCCATTTTGGTTCCCCAAAGGAAATAAGGAAGACAAATGTTTAGAACTTTATTCTGAACATTCAAAATGTCCCAGCAGCAATGGGAGTAAAATGCTAACTAAAACGTTAAATAAATATGAATATGTTGATGCAGGATGTATTCACTGGAACGAATAAGAAAAAACCCTGTGTATTTCTTTACTGGTTCTAATCTGGAACCTACTTTAGGCACTCAACCCTATTCACTAATCCAGAGATCGTGTTTCCACCTAGTGATTCGCTTCACACCAATCCAGCTGAGGGTTTCTTCTCAAATTTTGCACTGGAACTGCAAAGCTAAGAAGTAATGGAAGTTCAGCAGCACCAATTAGAATCAAGTCCATTGGGTGTCACTTTACATCCAATATAAAGTAAGTTTTATGTTTTAAGACTCGCTTCTTTGGTTTTTGACACTGTATGACACATTCTTATCTATAAACATGGAAAAGATTATGTGGACTAGCCACAAAACAGTACTAACAGCCATTTTGACCAACATCTAACATGTAACATCTATTATACTTACATCTTCTTTTGTTGTTTTGGCCTTTTTAATAGAAAACAGTGTGTCACACAGTGTCAGAAACCACATCAGCTAGTCTCTATTTGAGATTGTTTTAAAACAATCTCAGTCTGGAGTGTTTAGTCTTGAGCCACGAGTCTCTCAAGAGCAAGTCTGAGTTAATGGTGTAATGGCAGCGTCTTCAAAAAACAGCTCAGTTTTCAGTGGAAAAAAAATGCCATTTTCATGTGGACACGTGTCCAAAATGCGGAGAATTTTTTTTTTCAAAATAAGATTACATGTGGACTGAGTCTCAACTGAGCCACAAAAATGACATCATTGATTTTCTGCACATGGCACCCGGTTACTTGCTGTTCTTTATAAGAGCATCAAGAACAGGGACAGCATTTGCAAGCAAAGAGAGAGAAAGACAGAGACACAGTGAGAAAGAGACACACTCAGAGAGAGAAAGAGAGAGAGAGAGAAACAGAGAAAGAGGGAGAATTATTGCTATTATACTATAATCAAGCACCTGATTCTGAATAACTCCAGCTGGTCTGGACACACACTCATCCATTCTGCCACTCGTCCTGCACACACTCACACTCCCTGACACACACGAGTGGGGTATGTTCACTCAACAACCCCACTTACTGCCACACACACACACACACACACACACACACACACACTCACACACACAGCTTTCAACAAGCCAACATTCTCTTTTTCTCTGCCATCAGCACTCACACACACTTTGTACCTTCTCCCTCATTGCTCACACACATACTCTCACTAAGCTAAACTCAGATGAGAGAGAGGTTAAAGTCATTGAATAAAACAAGAGGGTTTGAAGCTGCAGAATAATCTAGGTCACCTTCACATCCAACACACACACACACACACACACACACACACATACAAAGCCCATTTATCATACCGTTGATCTGTGTCCAGCACAGGCCTCGAATCCATCACAGGATTAACCCTTAGAGATCTACAGTTATTTTGCTGTGTCATTTAATGGTCGCATTTGTAACCTCGAAGGGAAGAGCCAACTTTAAGTTTCCCTGACAAAACTCATCAAAAATATTGAAAAGTTAAGCAGTATTAGACTCGTTTTAGCATCTGAATGTGGTTATTTGTGGGTTCTGTTAAGTTAATGGGGACTTTTTTGGTTTAATTGTTGATAAAAGAGGTTGCTATGGTAGTCCAGGTGGTTGCTAGAGTGTGGCCAAATGGAAGCCAAATGGCTTCTATGGTATTCGGGGGTCAGTAGGGTGTTGTTAGGTAGCTTTATTAGGGTATGTAATGGCTTTGTAGATGGTTGCTATGGTAGATGTTTTAGTGTTGCTATGCAGTTGGTAAGGTAGTCTAGTTGGTCGTTTGGGTTTCATTAGACAGTTGTTAGGTGGTTGCCAGGTTGTAGCGAGATGGTTTCTATGGTATTTTAGTTGGTTTCTACAGTATTGCCAAGTGGTTGCTAAGGTATCCAGGTAGTCTTTAGGGTGCTACTATGTCGTTACTTTTACTGGTATCCCAGGTAGTTGCTAAAGTGCTGCCTGGGTATAACTGGAGGTTGCTAGGGGGCTCCTTTTTTGTATGTTGGAGAACTTGTATGTTATGTGGCAGGTATCCAATGACAGCAATTGTGGCAGTCAGATTCTGATTTTTAAATTGTCCATTGTATCATTGTGACAAACATAGAAAATGGCACTAAATATATCTGGATTGTACTACAGACGAACGTAAAATAAATTTCTGCAAATACAATGAAAGAAAGAAGAGGTAAAGGTAAAGCGGTCATTTGGCTGATGCTCTTACCCAGAGCGACTTACAATCATTAGTTACAGGAACTAGGATATATTTCTTTTCATTGAACAATCATAACAAAATATCACATTTTTTGCTTCCAAAAGCATGTGGTATTAAATTGACAGTTTGGATTCCACACTGGTGGGAGGGTGTTGCCCTGACTAGTCATCTGCTAAATACAGTAGTTAGACCTATGTGCACTGGACAACTTGTTGAAGACAGTACCTGAAGTACATCAGCAGGAAAAAAACTGCAGTGTATAAGCATGATGAGAGCCAATATGAACCCAATATTCAAATATACTAAAATGCTCCTCAATATATTGTTTTAAAAAATGAACCAGGCCAATGAATAGTCGATAAAAATGAAGACTTCTGGTGGCAAAACCTTACACTGCAGCTGAAAGTGTGAATACATAGGATTACTGAGCAAACATGGTTTTGTTTAAAAACACACACACACACACACATGAATACTGCAAAAGCAGCAGAAGCAGCTGGGGAATCCACCCACCTGGGTCTTTATCTTATGGTGAAGACAGCCTTATTGGGTAATATGGCCTTTCCTGCAGAGCCCATCTCTGCTGGCGTCTTCCCCAAAGGGACTTAAGGCAATATTGCAATTTTGGGGGCTAAATGCCGTAATGCACTTTTCAATTTTCTGGCCAATTTATATGCTAATGTGCATTTACATCTCCATTAGATTGGCTGCCGGGCCGCAGGGTGATCAGGTGAATTTTCCTCTTGTGTTTCTTGCCGCTGTATAATTAAAGGGGCAGAACGAGGGGCCACAACGCTGCTTTACAACCAACACCTCTCCTATGTATAACTCTCTCTCTCTCTCTCTCTCTCTAGTTCTCTCTCGTACACACACACAAACTCTAACTCTCTCTGAATAAAGCTTTACAATCAATGGCTCTATTAGTTTCTTCTGTCTTTCTCGCAGTTTGTTTCTGACAAAGCTTTACAACAGTTCTACCATATCCCACCTTTCTCTCTAATGGTCTCTCTCCCTTTAGCTCTCCCGTCTACCGGCCTCTTTCTCCAAATGACACAGCATTTCAACCAACACCTTCACCAGTCCCCCCTCCTTCTTTCTTTCTTTCCTTCCAATCTTCTGGTAAGCACATGCTCAAGACGAACGACATGGGTTTGCTGAGCCGACTTGTCTGATGTATGTATATGTGTGTGTGTGAGAATGTGTGTTTGGTATGGGTGATGTGGACTTTGGTTTAACGCATCTGCAGACTCGGTGGCTGCAGTAATGGAATTGCTATCCTGGAGGAAAAGCTCAGAAGGTGCGTCTCTTGTTTTTTTTCGTTCTAGTCTGCAGTGAATGCTGAGGCCCAATCCACGACCCCTCTGCTGGGGGGCAAATCAAACCACCACGCTCCAGACTCATATCTGCATAATTTCAAGTCCCTTCTGTTGACAGACGAGATTCAAATTCACTGACAGCACGCCTTTAGATCCGTCTGCGGCAACAAGGTGAGCGACCGCTTCATTTCAAGCTGATAAAAATCCTCAAGACAATAATGTCATTCGAAAGCAAGAGGAAAATCCATTCCTACTGCATGGTAAAGGGCGCTTAATATTGAGCCGATGTATCAGCAAGACAATGGGGCTGTGATAATGTCATCCAAACGCAATAAGCCCAGAGAGATGGGATCACTGAGAAGGCAAAGGCAAGAGGTTGCTGACATATTCATAGAGAGAGCGAGAGAGAGAGAGAGAAAGAGAGAGAGAGAGAGACTAGAAGGACCACACAAAGTTTCAAAAGCACTCCAACTGATCCTTCTAAAGACGGATCCCTAACACTCATTTTTCAGTGTTATCTGTTTTCATATTTACAACTAGAGAGCTCCATCAGTACAGGCTTTAATTTTACATGAACAGTTCATGAACAGCATCATCAGGTAACAGATATTGATAAAGTCAGCTGGAACAGCCAGAGTGGCAACATGTCCTAGTATTAAACATATTTTAAGACTTGAAAGCAATTTTAGCTGTTAAGCATCCTAAAATAGACTTGCTTATGTAGTTTATGACCTTGTATCTATAAAAAGCCCGGCTAAAATTCAGACTTCGGGACGGCATTTAAAGGGATTTTTGTGTTGGCCCTATTTTTAGAAGTTTACAAGATCGATCCCTGGAGATGCCACAGCCATCCGTTGCCAGGAGAGCAGAATTGGCCTCACTCTCTTGTTTATTTGATGGCCCCTCCTCTCCTCCCATCATTCGATGTGATGCTGGCCAAGGCTGGTAGCTGGAACAGAGTTGGTGGTTTGTAGAGTGTAAAGTTGTTCAGTGACAGTGTGTCAGTGGAATGTGACTCTTAGGAGCACTAAATTGGGGAGGAAATTGGGCCAATTACAAATAAAAATGCGTCTTCCAACCCAGAAACCGTGTAAACCAGTCTATGGGGCAACATGAAATGATGTAGATTCAAATTTTGGCCAAAGTATCTCTAATTAGGCTATTTGCATGTTTGTCCTTTTTTAAACAGCTAGGTCATTTCACAATTGTGGGGACAAACAAGAGAAAGATGTAGATAAATAATTCAATGATAAAATGTAGTCTGTTATGTTAAGCATATGAATAAAGCTGAAACCAGAGCCAACTCGTTACATTTTGCAGAGTGTAGATGCCCTCTAACCTCAGACGACCAGGGCGGGGTGGTGGGAAGGTGGTGGTACTGGTTGGGTAATAGAGGTGTGAACCTTCACAGGCCTCACGATTCGATTCGATTACGATTATCGTGTCAACGAATTGATTCGATATATCGATGCATCTCATCTATTTTCTACATTACTTCACATTGTTATGTCTTCAGATACAAGCAGTGAGACGTAAGCTCCCGCTTTTATTCAACAAAACGGAAATGTGAACAAAAATTGTGACCATTACACTAAATTATAAACAGAAATAAAGAATATAGACACAGCTCATCAAAATGTAAACAGAAATTGTGCCCATAGCCCATCTGCAATGAATATGGTCAGTCTTCAAAAACCAAACATTCTGCAGTGCTACTTTTTAATTACATTTTTTAAATCAAGCAATGTCATCATGATATAATCAGTTATGTCCTGCGACTGCATCGATCATCGTCCACGTCCACATCGCAATGCATCAATTATGTGATTAATTTCAACACCCCTACTGGGTAGAGGTAGGGACTTGACCCAAATTTCTGTTCAACCAAAGGGGTCACAAACCTTTTTTTTTTTTTTTACTGGGGGCTAGTGGTGTGAACCAAAAATTCTATCTGTTCTTCCTTTCTGAGATTCATGTAAGAGGTAAGTCAAAAAGACCTTCATGTTTTCCCAGTTACATTTAATTTTTCTGTAACACCACTCTCAAATATTGGGATAAGACATTTTCAAATAAAATTTTATTCGTACATGTTATAATACTAGACAGACAATCATGTTAACGCATTTTTTAACTGAAAAACAAGCATGGAAATAGTTGCTTCACGCAAAAATAAAACTTGCACACCCACCAAGTCACTGCTTATAAAACGCAGCATGACTAAAAATCATTCCAATAAAAATTTTAAAAGAAGCGTCATCACATTTACTGGTTGCTTCATTTAGGAATAGAACAAACAATACACAAACATCAATGTCCTGTGGTTTATTCTTATTTTGAGCTCATTGTAATGGCTTTAAAGAGACACCATTTGCGATCGCAGTGGTGGAGCGACCCTGCTGTTAAAGTAAATCCTTAGTACGGTTAAGAAATTGAAGTGAAATTTCCTTTTCCAGAGACATCAAGGTGGGATGTACAAAGCGCACACAAACGTTACATTCACCAGCTGCTCATGGAATTGCTTTAATACAGAAAAGCTATAAGCATTCAGCCGCTATTCTTTCAACCCCTCTTACATGAGCACACACACACACACACACACACACCCACGCCCACAGTTATTGCTGAAGGTTGACAGCGTTGCCCAGTGAGCTCTCAAGACCTCATCACTGGTAACCTTGGTGAGCGTGCTATCTAAAAGCCTCTACCCCCACCCTGCACATGGTCCTGATGGAGCTCCTTAACCACATTCCTTCTATCTCTCACAAGGACAAGTAATAGCTCTAACCAAGAATTAAGTGCCACCTGAAGAATGTCAATGGTCAACATTTAATGTAATAATTTAATAATAGTAATCCAGAGACGTCCAGTGCAGAACCTAAGATGTGCAGACTTCAGTGACCCTTTAGGGCAGATCCTCATAGGCCATCTAGAACTTTCATCTGCATAGCCTCACTGAACAAATGCAAATCTGTGGCTGAATATTAAACCAGAGCGCACCACATTTAGAGCCAGTTTTCAGACATGGATTAAGCCTAATCTTGGACTAAATTGCAGCAGCAATGGTGAATCACCATAGTTTCTTTTCAGTGTAGGATTAGTGTTATTCTGTGTACAGGAAACAGGAATGTCAGCAATTAGCCTTTTTTCCAGGTGGGTCATGTTTTTGTCTTCTTTTTCGCATTCTCCCCGCTTTTCAATCTAATTTAATCAATTCCAGTTCCACCCACCAGCCACTCAACACCACTAACACTAGCAGGGGGGAGGCTAGCACATGCTTCCACCAAGTCATATGAAGTACTACTGCATCTTTTCTTACTGTTACGTCCAATGACGATTGGACGGCTCAACACACTTGGAGGAGAACACTAACTTCCAATACTGCCTCTGTTTCCTAGCATCATGCTGAGTGATGTGGGACCACACTGCCCACCCAGAAAGAACAAAGTCAACTATGTTTTCTCAAACTCATAGCAGCACATGACTGTGGTCAAGACTTAAACAGTTGCAGCACTCATGAAGCCCCATGTTTTCAACCTCTTGTTGCTATTTATGTGGTTCCTTTGGGTTTCACCAAAACCTGCTATTTAGCCAAACATAAAAATTGGTTTGTGTTATGCAACCCAGTTTGGCTTAGTAAAGCATAAACCTGAACTTAATATAAGTTAGTTATAACCAGCCCACATTTGATTATAAACCAGGTACAAACATACTCTGGTAACCCATTGCTGAGTTGACACAATCATAGAGTGAAATCCAATAAATCACCTGGACAGAATTGCAAGGATGCACAGACAAACGCACTCACAGTGACACCTTGGGACAATTTAGCATCTCCAATTCACCTGACTAGCATCTCCTGCTTGCACTTCTCCCTACATAAAGGTTTAGCACTTAGAACTCTCCTGTGGTTCTCACATTGTCCTGAAACTTGTGTTTTCTCAAACTGTAAGTTGCTTTGAATAAAAGCATCTGCCAAATGAATGCCATGTAATGTAATGAAGGCGGATAGTGGAACCAAATACGAAATTATTGAAAATCATTTAATTAAAAGACATGGAATCTTTTAACAGTACGTTGAGAGATACACCTTGAACTTGAACTTGAGAGAAAAGCTTGGAAACTTGGATCTGCAAGGACATCTGGACATGCTTTCATTGCGGATTTCGTTTAGCCAACAAAGGGTTTGAGAGACAACAGCAAATCCAACCTTGTTATGTGAAGATTCGGCTTTGTTGGTGAAAAATAATGCACTTCTTTGGCTTCTTCACATTGCAGGCATTCCTCTCATCAAAACCAAAGAGGGGTTCACAACAAAGGCCAAGGATGTCATTTTTGCAATCTGTACAAGGCAGAAAAAACAAGCAAATTATGCAACAAGAATTTCTCATCTAATGGATTTCAGGAAAGATCACAGACTGGATAATATATTATAAAGGAGGCACACTGTGGGAAAGCTGAGGATGCTGTTCATGAGGCTGACAATTCAAATGAGTCAACGTAATCGTGTTCCAAAAACCATTTGCATAAACTCTAAAAACAGGGGTTTTATGGCGATTATGATCTGTTAGAGTTGATCATTCACCTCAGAGCGGCGAGCTCTACTGATGAATACATGATCAGAACCAGAGGGCGGGAGGGGTTGAGCCAAGGTCAGTGCTGTATTAATGCAAGCTATAGAGACCATAATCACACTAGGACATTTTATGCAGAGAACAGCCACAGAAAGTGCTGCCTTCAGCAGGGATGAGTGAAGAGTGTTGAGCAGCCCTCTTATCCAAGCAAATGGGATGTAAATCAAGAAACAAATGGAAGAAGGCATACTTTAGCCTAAGTCCAAAGGCGTTCTACCATACATTCTACCATAAAAGCTATTCCCTTCACAGACTTCAAAGCAAAACTGAACTTCTTTGGCACTATGAGCACCTAATCCAAGCCGTCATTTGTCTTACTGTGGAACAGGGAAGGATCTCATGTGAGATATCCAAAGTAAATACTGATGATATAAGACCTGGCCTTTAGGGATCGCTAGATGGTTTTTCCAAAAACCCAGGAAGAACAGAAAAAAAACCACTCATCTTTCGTCAGCTTATGGATCCATCAGTACAACTTGCTCCATTTTGCCACTTTACTGCACACACCCACACCTCTCAGAAACAATAAGCCTGTTGCGCATCCCACATCTTTCAAGATCACATCCATAGATATGACTCAATGCCTGAGGTTTCTTCAGCCTGACTCACCCCGAAAAGAGCGAACAGTTCTTTCTGATTCTGACTCACTGATTGGCGTCTTGCTGCTTACCAGCGCTTCCCTAGCCAGCAGGATTCTCAATAGTAGGCATTTCAGCACGTTGATATAAGAAACGCGCCACCACACACTCGTCACACAAGCAATTTCATTTGGTTCTGGTGAGCACTCAACGGAGTACTTCACTCCAGTGTTTATCTGATGGGCTGAAGAAGATTCAAGTAAGGTTACGAAACACTACGACATTCTTATTTCTGTTCCGAAAGGAACAAAAACAACTAAGCGCTCAACTCATTACATGTAGGGCTGCTCGATTTGAACAAAAGGTGCATTGGCTGATAGACTCTGGGCAGTTGTGGTTGGTAGTGAGACTGTAACACAGTGGTAACCAGCCACATTTAGTGTAGCTGTTTAAATAATTATCTATGTAGAATAAGCGATAATTTTGTATGTAAGTCAGGGGTGGGCAAAGTAATTAACAATAACAATGTGAATATTTTCAGTAATTAAAAACACTGGACAAGTTTCAATACAAAGAGAGTATAATGAGTCTGGATTAATTACTATAATATGCCACCATATCGTCCAAGCCTCATTTAAGTGTTAGTGAATGATGACATAGTCTAAGTATACTGGACTGAAAACCACATTTTGGGGAACGATGGGCTATTTCATTATGAATGTGATGTGGCTGCCCATGTCATGTCTTTTAAAAATAACGAATAAAACAACAGACCCCTGGCTAAACATAACGAATGCCACTTTGAGAACTTTGGCAGTCTCCATAGACACTCTGTATCACATATTTAAGTGTTTTCTTTGCTTTAACGTAACCTGGCCCGGCTCAAATAGAGCGTATACATTTGTTGCTGGCTTGAATCAGGTTTGTTAGGAATCTATCAGCTGAGTTAGTGGTGTCAGATTAGGCAAAACACACCAGGGCCTAGCTTGGGAACCACTATGATACAGCAAACGTGAGGAATCCACTTAACATCCATGTGTCAAAGGTTGCATAATTTTGGCAAAAATATTTTTTGTATCTCTTTGGATGTGCAAATAAATGTGCTGTGAGAACTTTCAAGAATCTTCAACCCAAACACCGTAGTTTGGCTCCACTCAAAATACACTCAATACAGATTTCTGGAAACTGTAACAGCCCTCGAAACTGATGAGTGGCTAGAGCCACTTACTAGAGCCACTTGTGTGACAGGTATGCAGAAACAAACAGAATGGAACTGTCCATTGCAATGTCCTGAAGCACAACCAACATTGTGATATCACCTAACACACAGTGAATTATACTCTGCAGCCCTGCTCACGCTCCTCCGAGATGTCTGAGACTTTGAGAAAGTGGTGAGATGTAACTGTTAGCAAGCGTTCACTCTGATAAAGCCCCACATGGTGGCTGTATTACAGGACGTCCCTTCAGTGAAATGTTCAAAAATCAAGATTCTTTATTTGTCACATACAACGTATAGTGAATGAATTTAAATTAAGAGAAATTTGGAATGGTTAAATTATGGTAATAAAATTTACAGAAAGAGTATATTCTCAAACAAATATTACAAACAGAAGCAAGATCTGTACAGTGTTCCAAAAATATAACAGAGTAGAATATCTGTGCTGTAAAGTGCAGTGTGCTGGTTTATTAGTTGACATTTGAAACTTGAAAATGACAGACAGCAGGTGAGATACAGTGAGGTAGAGAGTTCAGTCTGTGTTATAATGAACAGTTAAGGTTGTGGTGTCGTGTCCTGGTTAAGGAAAAACTGATGAGGTAGAGATAGTGAAGTGGCCCCTTATGGTCACGCGTGAACACAGCACAGCATGGACAGTGTGAAATTATTTCTCGGGATTGAACCCATTCACCAAGTGAAGCAGGGGGCTGCCACCAATGAGGGGAGTCCGGGGAGCAGTGTGTGGGGACGGCACTTCGCTCAAGACTACCTCAGTGATGACACTAGCAGTCCAGGGATTTGAACCCACAACCTTCTGATCTCAGGGTGAACTCCCGCTTTTAAACAATATTGTTTTTAAACAATATTGTGACTTTCTGTTTCATATTTAAAGGTGTCCCACCTCTTTAATGTGATAAAAGCTTCATTACGAATGACTGGAAACCCGGAGGTGTTAGAAAGACGGATGCTGAGTGGGCAGCTTGTTTGTAGTTCTTATCTAAAATCCTTTTTGTCGCAGGATTAAAAACAGGCTTGGAAGTCTGAGCTTTTTTCCTGATTGGGGGCTTAAAGCTACAAGCAGCGAGAAAAAAAAAACAATGGTGCTGATGAATTCTGGAGGAGCAGAAAATGAGTTTTCATTTCCAACACTTTGCTCTTCGCTCCTGAATACTCCTTCACAAAAGAAGTCTTTGTGAGCGCCAGATAAGCACATGTGGAGACAAAAACAGTACAACGACGAGCCTCCCACAACCTCAGCGCCAAAAATATGCAAATGAAACGATTCCATGTCAGCAGCTAATGCGGCCCCCCACCCCTGATGGATTTTCAGCGTTACTCAAAGATCTTTTCTGAGCACGATCTCAGTAACTGTTTCTAACTCTGCATGTAAATTGACTCTATAAGTGTCTCCGCGTCCTCACTTAACCTATAGCTTCCTCTCCTTAGTCCTTTTCATCTACCACTCTCGGTTCCTTGCCACTATCACTCCCACGTTGCTCATTAGGGGTCTGGATCTGGATTTCTACTTTGTTATCAAGTATATTTAAAAAAAAAGGCCAGTGAAAAGCTGAATGTAGCTGAATGTGCTTCCATTGAATGAAACAGCTAGTTGCACTCTCAGAAATAAAGGTAGGAGTTATTTTGCTTCCACACACACACTTTTGGTATAGTGGATCATTCTTTAAAAGGGAATTTCTAAACAATGTGAGAACTTTAATGATCCTCTCCGTTATATAAAGGTTCTACGCCAGTTAAAGAACCGTAAACCAGTAACCATTAAGGAAATTTAATTTTAAGAGTGTCTATCCAAGACATTGTGGAAAGTTGGAGGAAGAAGCAGCCCAACTTCGACCCCTTGGTAAGCCCTCCTCACTTTACTCAGAAAGAATAAGTGACTATTAGCTGTGACCGAGTGAGGAACCTCACTGTATACAAGCTCCGTCAGTTCTCAGTCGTTTATCAGCATAATCTGACAGTTTCCTAAACTTCATGTATTGAGGCAGGGAAAGTGGACCGAGCCCAAATTCGCCAAATTCATCCATCCCTCCCTCCCTCTTTCCCCAACTGTTGCGAAAATACTCCCCAGACTCCGGGCAGCCGCCCATTGGCATGGACTTCCTCACTCGCTGTCCAGGGAGCGTTCTGCTCTGGAGCCGGCGGGCTAAGCACTAACCACTAACTGCTTCCCTTTTAGCTGTCAAAACTGCTCCTGCTACTGGCCCTCGGGAAGCAGATCTATTTCCATCACACGATTCTCTGGGTGCCGCGGCCGCCAAGTCCCAGGCACCCAGCTACAGCGAGGCCTGCAAATGAAACGAGTCACTCAAGACTGGAAGCAGAAGTCGTTCGGCGCGGGCTATTGTGTAAGAAAGACAAACACGTCTCACACCCGCGCACGCAATCTGCTAGAAAAGCTATAACCCCGGTTAGCTCCGAGCCCTGCGCTGTTTTACACCCCTGCGAGTGGAGGCTCTATATAAAGCAAGTCGGAAAATGACTGTGGGCTCGCATGGCAATTGCTGCTGGGCCTATTTGTTAGCGAGCTAATTTCAATATCCAGGAGAGGACGATGAGGCATAGGTCTCTGAAAAGCAAAGCACTTATTTATTTAAAAAACGGAAGCATGGACGGTCCCGCTCGGGGAGTTGTCGGAGCACTCGGGTTCCCGTAAAATGATAAATAAACTGGCATTCAAACGTCTGACACCTTGCCAGCTTTCGCGCTCTCCGCAGCAATACACATATGCGGGTGGAGCCGCACCGCATTATTCAGAGTGCTAAACTTAATCCTTCCGTAATCCCCCGAAAGGGAAAAACTTATCAAGGCAGGAAGGGTGATGTGCCTGCATTTTTTGGAAAGGAATACAAGCCTCTTTTTTTTTATTAGAGGTGCCTTTAGCCGTCAGTGCAAACTCCGGTAAAAGCCCACCAATTTGGCATCACCCTGACCATAAACACGCCCCCCAGCACCCCCCACAGCCCCCCACCCCCCCCCCCCCCCGAGTGCCGCATCTCCCGCACATCATTATGAAGAAAAAAGCACTGACATTTCTCGTCGTTTAATCCGCCTTAATGAGGCTAAATTTAGTGAGGGTGGTGGAAGCTGAAGGTGACTGGGCCCCAAGGGGGGCCTTTAAAAACCCACAAGGGGGACAGCAGCTCTGCCGCCGGTGTCATGTGCTGTTCATGGGCGAACGCTCTCCGTGCTGTTTCTGCTTTTAATGGGAGATGAAATATTGGGCTGAACATCGCATTCGAAGTGTATTCAGATTTGATCTTCCTGCCTTGACAGTTCATTTGTTCTTGTAAATGAGCCCATATCTGTCAGCTATCCTGATCCGACCATTCTGTATGTGTTTGCAGTCCAAGACCAGATATAAAAGTGACCCAAATTTGATCAGAGTTCCGTGGCATAGGGGACCAGAACAATGCATAATCACGGCTTGCACAGGATGGCACAGACGAGTTCACACCACAAGCTGAAACCGTAAACAGAAAGAACAAGGTGTTAAACGTATTTGATACTGATAAACGTTGGCTTCGCGGTTCTCGACAGAATGGGCACCAGCGTACCCGCTGTGGGGAAATGGAGAGGATGTTTCAGGCACAAAAGTTATCAGTTCATTCTCACCTGTGACAGGTTCTCTTGCAAGATACAGCAGCCATTGAATGGCTTTATATTCCTTTTCACACCACCTCAAATAGAGCCGGGTTGAATATGTACTGTCACCATGATATTGTGCATCACGACTTTCACTCATTATGTCAAGAGGAATGGCATTTTTAAGATTTTACTGATAAATGGTTATCGTTTGTCAATTCGAATCTCTATTAATTTGCGGCAAAAAATAAGAGAAGACAAATATAAGAGAAGATGTGAAAAGAGAAGAGAAGATGTGAAAAGATTCAGCAATTTTGTATTCGTTTTTTTTTTTTTAGAGAAATAAGAAGTTAACAGTGGTCTGACTTCCCTGTACTTTTAATGAGGGAGGAACGATCGCAACAAATGTCTACTGAACAAATGTGTGGTGGTCCACTGATCCAATCCGGCGTCAACCGTTTAAAAATTCCAGGTACACAACATGGTCAAAAGTATCGGGACACCAGTTTGGGTTTGGGACCATTACTTCTAGTGAAGAACAATCTTAATGCTTCAGCAGACCAAGACATTTTGGACAACGACATGCTTTCATCTTTGTGGACACAGTTTGAGGAAGGCCCTTTTCTACTCCATGCCTTTTCTATGCATTGTCAATATATAGACCAAATACTGTGCATCCCCATCCTGTCTTTTCTCTTATAGTTATTACTCAGTTATGTATCATAGATAATATGATACTACTACAAACAACTACAAATGATTTTCTATGTTCAGACCAAGATAGACCCAAGTACAGAGTAAAACAGCAGAATACAGAAAACAGATACTGGCAGAGTTCCAAACCTAAAAGGCAGTCCAACAAGTAAACAAATCCGAATTGTCATAAGGATTAGAGCTGACTCCGAAAGTAGAATCCAAGCAGCCGGAGTAAAGCAAAGGTAAACCAAACCAGCGAACACAGCAAAAGGGGCAAGACAGGAATCAAAGAAAAAGACAGGCAAGGTCATTCAAACTACACAAATCTAATAACAAGATACAACAAACGCTCGGTATGCAGAGAAATCTGAAAGCAGAAGTCTGAGGTATTTATGTCTATTAATTATAGTCTTGTGATTAGAATTCAGCTAAATTAGAACTAGCCATTAGAAGGCAGTGTAGTGAAGACGGGCGGAGGCTGGTGCTCCGACAAGATCTGACACTATATATATGAAATAAAACTGCAAGTTATGTAATGATATGTTTAAAGGGTTAAAAAATGTATTTTAGGAGTACACTGTATTACAAAAAACCAACAAGCATGCACAAAACCTTTAAAATCCATTAAACCAGAAACATGAATCCAATGTATTATTGGCCTTTGACACCGCGCTGTTATCTGGGCCATAATTTGCGGCCATGAGATTAGCCAGGTCACGCCCTCCAGCAGAAAAACCAACAGAACTCCATAAAATCAGTTTGTTAGTGCACATGATAATTAGCTAAAATCAAATGAGTATCGCTCCTCTTCTGGGAAGTCATTATTTCGCATTTTTCTGCAGCAGCGCTAGCACATAGCGTCCAAAAATCTCTCCCGCTTTGTGTTAGGCAAAACCACTGTGCGACGGCATTTATGAGAAAACCAGATAAGGCCTGGTGGCGGTCCAGCGGTCAGAGAGCTCGGCCAGGAGGTGGGGGGCCGTGGCTTTGATCCTAGCCTATTACAACCCGCTGCACTACTAAAGCAAAGGCACTGGAGCAAAGTGTGACCATGCCAGTAAACAATATAGTGAGAGGGCAAAAAATATGTAATATGCATATATCCACCTTTTATCCAGTTACAGCTTTGTGTACTGTGGGGAGCAATTTGCCTTTTGCAGCGTTGCCGTTCAGTTTTGATCCGTTCCTCCAGGCCTTGGGGAGATTCCTCTTATCTCGCCAAGGTTACAAGGGTCCCTCTGATGAAAAGCCGCCATAAATTTTCAAAGGGGTGGAGACTGGCTGAGCCATGCAGACACCTTCACCTTCTCTATGTAACCCAGTCTTCAGTTTTTTGGTTGTATGTTTGGTAGATTAAATTCTGCTCTAATATCTTTTGGTCCATTCAGGGGTAATGAACCAACATTGTTTGCAGAGAAGCACCTGCATCATGATGCTTCCTCCATACCTCACTGACTTATGATGTAAATGGGATAAAATGCACAACCCTGGACATTATGTATCAGTTATAATGTGACTACCCATTCAATTAATCCTCAAGCTTCGATTTGAGGTAGGAAGTAACATCACGCTATGTGGCCATGACCAAAAAAAAGGACAGATTATCTTTGTATCTACCTCACAAGGCATTCAAATGCAGATTTCTGATTGAAAACTGCGTAAAAATGTGACTACCGTCAAGACCAATACTGTTAATCCACAGCAAAAACGGTTCGACACTTTCCGGACACTTTTCTCTAACACACATTAAAGTATGCCAACCTCGGTCATACTGGTGCTTTGAGAGAACTGGCAGGGGTTGAATTCTGAATGGAGAGAGAGAGAGAGAGAAAGAGAGAGAGAGAGAGAGAGTAGGAGAGAGCGAGTGAGAGAGAGAGAGAGTTGAAACGTTGTCACACGGAGATTGAATGCAAATGTAAGTGAGGCTGACTGGCGTCTTACCCTGGCCTCTCGCAGAGGAAAGCTACAGTAAACATATCCATCACGGCCCGTTTAAGGGGAGCCCAGTGTTATGTGGCATTACGGCGGATGAGAAAATAACATTGTAGCTCCATTTCTCCGTCGGCTACTTACTGTGCACGAAACTTCTCTGACATTTCAAACTCCGGAATGAATATGGATGCAGCTTTTGACCACGTTCAGACCTTGTAGGTTAATTTAGTAAAGTGGGCCAGGAGAAACTGCAATCCCATCAATAAGTCGAAATAACAGAAACGTCTTATTTATTGAGTTTTTGGGGAAGATTTCATTCCGGATTTAGCCTGAGAGCATAGTTCACCGTGAAAACAAAGTAATATGACATAGCAGAATAAACCGTCATGCCAGCATGAATTCCTAACAAATGAATACAGTAACGTAGCAAGGTGAGGGGGAGCATCAGCAGTCTGCACTGCGAATACATTTTCAGTGACAGGAATCAATGGGAGCAGATCATACATCAGGCTCTTGCAGGAACGACAGCTTAAAGTGACAGACTAGTGAAAAATCAAACTCACACAATGTTCCCCCTCACCTCTCGATCAGCCGAGACATGTTTGGTGTTTGCTTCTTGCTTCTGGCCCTGGAGATACGCGGCTGAGAAGTCATAGAATAAGCTTTAACAGTAATTAACACCAATTAGCATTGGGCAAACTGCACGCCTGAATCATTAAACACATTAAATTGCCTTCAATCTGGGGACAAATGCAAAAAGGGCAATTCACACAATTTCCCCCGCACCCCAAAGGCTTGCTTAAGTGGTTTGTGACACAGCTTGACTCTTAGCTAATGTCGCATAGTAGGGCTCCACGATATGGACAAAATATTAGCATTGCGATTGTCCTGGTGCATATTGTGATCGCCTTTTAATATATTAAAGGGCTCGAATCACTTTTCTGGAATTAAAGGCAAGTATATGTGAGAAAACGAAGCCAATTTTCAAAGCACTTTTTGTGATGTCACAAAATTAACACTTTCGTATTATATATATATACAGATACACACACACATATGAACACCTCTCTCTCTCTCTCTCAGGTTCTAAGGAGTGTTTCATGTCTGGGCTGCCTTTTGATTGAGCTACAATACAGAGCAGCCAATCAAAAAACAGCTTATTTACTTACATTGGTCTTAAAGACACAGTAACAGCAGTTTTAGTTTAAAAACGAATAAACAGAGGTTGGAAAATGGCTGTGTAAGAATTATTAATAGTGATGGGCCGATCCACGTTTTTCCAGTTCCGATCCAATTCCGATACACGACTGCTAATACAGATACAGAATCCGATATAATACATCCATTTTACTTTAATATTAGCATTATTTTTGTGGAAATTGTGCAAAACACATAAAACAGCCCCTGAAAGAACCCCAAAGAGGTCCTGAGGGAGAGCTAAGACTCTTCTCTGATATACCTTTTGCTTTTGGGTTGTCTGCTGACGCATCTCGTATTACAGCGTCGACTGATATCCGATATCGGATTTACAGCTATATCGTACCCGATACCGATATTATATCGGATCGGGCCCATCTCTAATTATAAATTATACTTTTGGTACACAAACCCACACAGAAATGAAAGAGAAGGAAAACATAGAATATTGGCCCTTAAAACACCTCACCAGTTCAGTCTCTTTAAAGCTAATCACCTTGATTCATTAAAACACCCAGTAACACTCAGTCTGCAGCTGTGATTGGTCACCCTGTTAGAAAAAGTGTGATTGGTTACAGGCTCATTTGCATATTGCAGCCTTCAGCAACATTGGTATTGTAAAGGCCGATTTTACGATAAGGATTAACACGCGATGTACTGTGCAACTCTTTTGCATAGCTAAAAACAGTGTTCGCATCTTTTAGTCATTTTCGGGCAAGTGCCAAAAAACACATAAGCGACTCTATCAAAGCTTCATTATAAACTCGGTGTAGTCGTGCAGGCCAAGTGCGTGTGATGATGTACAGTGCTAATTACCATTAAAGCCAATTCTGTTAGCTTGTTAGCTACTCTGTCCTTGCAGCTGCGGTGCAAAACTATGTTTCGGCTGCTCAGCAACATTTGGGCTTGGAGGCAAATGTGTAAATTAGAATACATGCTCTCACTTTATGCAGTATGCAAATAGATAATGCCTTATTTTGGGGGGGGGGGCACACCACAAACGGTGGAAAGTGGAAATTAAGATATCAGGACAGAGGGAGAGGGAGGGAGGGGAGAAGTGGAATGGGAGGGAGAGAGAGGAGAGAGTGAGGCAAAGTGACTTTGTGAGGTCAGTAACGCTGAACCCTGGTAACGTTATCAACAAGCACAACAGCTCGGCTCTGTCCGCTGGAACAGGCGAGGGAGATAATGCCTGGGGTTAAACTCTGCCGCTCCAGCACCCACAAACCTCCTTAAGCAACTGCTCTTAAATGCATGCCAAACCGCTTGACTTTGCTTTTCTGGAAGATATCACTCAGTCTGGATTTAAATGAGCTTGGCACTGGAGCAGCTCAAAGACAGGGTGCGATATTCAAATAAAAAAAAGAGACTGAAATGGTCTATGAAATTGTATATAGTTTTAAAACCTGAGGGCTGTTGCTTCATATACATAAAAATATATATAAAATTCTGTATTACCATTCCACATCAAAGCATTATACTATGTTTATGTCACAGTGACTGGATTTAACAAGCACGATGTGAAGCTTAGTGTTTTATTTTAAGGCTCGTGAATCGTAAAAATCGTCCGTTTATTCTCAAAGGTCTTTTGCCCACATTTACATTGGGTGAGCATTTAACGATGAACTGATTTTTTTTGCATTGGAGCCAAACTGAAGTCTTTATTTACCCTCTCAGAGACACTATATCATATCATTTAAGAGACAGTTCTTCCTAACATTTTTAATCAAACTGATGCTGATTTTAGTTTCATCACAATGTACCAGAGAGTGGGAAAAAATCATATTAACGAACAATTTTCTTCACCTCCCCGAACACTATCCCCAACTATCATCACGCAAAAACGATTAGCTAGCTCGGAGACCCCCAATCGCCATGCGTCACTCAAATATGCCATAGTATAAGAGAAAATACGTTGACTTTAAGAATGACTTTTCCTTCGCCTATAGATACAATTCCTGAGTTGCAAGTTTTTTTTTTTAGTACGACATCGTCGATACTCATCAGGCAGCCCATGCTCCAGGGAAGCTCCAACAGAGCTGGCCAACTGTGGACGTGAAAACAGACAGGCTCACTGCTCACTTATTGCGGGCTTCAATTCCCAAGTGATGCGCCGTAAAAGAGAAATGAATTGGTAACCGGAGAGTAATTTGATTCAGGGCTAGCAGGCACTGCCATTACAACCTCGCGCAGGCCACTTAGACTCGAGCCGGCCCTGGGGCACAATAGAGAGAGGGTAAGAAAAGATGGTTAAGTGTATAAGACCATGGAAAAAAGAGAAGACAATAGAAAGGAAAGGCAAATTTCGCATGATCTAATAACCAGACAAGCCGCTGGAGTATTGGGCCTATGTGCGGATTAATGAATGCACGCCAAACGCATTTAGGATCCATCAAAGAATCAACAGGGAATGGAGGCCATGTGTTGCCAAGGGCAACATGTGCTCAAAACATTTCATGTATCTTTCTGATACCACATGCTGGCAGATGAGATGTGTCTCTAATGAAAGACATATAAACTGCCTGTCAAAAGTTTCAAAATGCTTTCAATAAATGAGCGAGGTTTCTTTCTGTCGGTTCTCATATCAAGCTTATCGTATTAAATATAGAACTTTAGATCTTGCCACGTTTCTTTGAAAACACTGCAATACTCAACTCAACTGAAACAGACCAAATAACGGGAATAAAGCCAAAACCCTTCTATTTAATCCCTGTGCTCCGATTTTATCACTCAGTCTTTTTGGTTGTTGAAACCACTTTTTTGGTCAAAAGAGTTGCAATATGCACTTTTATCATAATTGGCAGATCGGATTGTGTCCTCAAAACACAGAGTTGTAAAAGAGCCAATGTATTATTTTATATTAGCCAATCTGTGTTTTGTTTATAAGTCATTTTAGGACGAGAAACATGAGTCAGGTAAGTGCACTCGCGCTGTATTTGAAAGCTGCTGAGGCACATTTGCCTCTTTCTGTCAACAAAGCTCTTTATTTGAATCATGTTGTTTTGAAAAAGCAAATGGTTTTTCATTCACAAATGTAAAAATGACAATTTGGCACAGCAAAGAATATCCTTTATATTGCAACTTTGTCTAACAAAAACAGTGTGCTAGTGTGATCGATGAGCTCCTTTAGCCCACCCAGTGTGAGTTTTGGGTTAAAAGAAGTTAATAAAATTGTCCAAAAATCAATGAACGATGCACCCATGCTTTGATAAATTGTAAAACAAACAGTATCTACTGTTTATACAAAAGAAGGCACTTTGACCCCAGATATATCTGGTTATTTTCATGCTGAGATAAAGAAATGCAGACATGCAAAATGTAAGTCAAAATTGCTTTACAATTCTCATTTGACTACAAAAACTGCTTCAGATACATCACACACATGATCCATGACCACAAGGCTGTAATTATAATACACTAGAAGTCAAAGGTGTGCACATAACAGCTTTTTACCACTTACCCATTTATTTCAAAACTACAGATCTTTCTTCTTTTTAAGCACTGACAAGTTGTTGAGTGAACAACTATGAATGAAAATATGTCAAATAAAACAAGTTTCCTTTATGAGATGAGAGAATCTGTGACAGTGCATGTCTGACTCCTATTAACTGGTTGCGTGTTGATACAGTCAAACTCTAGCACTCTTTAACTGTTTCCTCACTTATTATAGGTCAGTAGCGATGAGTTAAAATGAAAGATATTCAAATGGTGAACAAATTGTAAATAGATTTGTTCGCGAAAAGTGTATTTTTAGTAAATATCAAGTGAATATCACACAAGTGAATATCATACAACATATACAAAAATCTTAGTGTAGTTTATATATATATATATATATATAGGTGGGACACTATTGAAATATTCTCAAATATGTAAATATACTCAAAACGTCCCCTTCAAAATGCTGATTTTAAAAATGATATGCGTATGCTACAACAGACCCACACACACCGCAACCCCCCTCCCCCCAGCTCTAGTTAACAAGGATTTTTCATCTCTACCCCTCCCCACCCCCATATTCTCCAATCACTGTCACATCCCCAACCACCCCACACCCGCCCCCCCCAACGAAAACAATTTCTCTACATGTTCCCCAATGATTCCCCTTAATAACGACTCAATTGCTATAATCGTGATAATTAAAACAGTCGTCTGCTTGTAAACTCTAACTGCCAAAGTCTAAGGAAATCAACCAAAAACTGCAAAGACAAGCCTGAAAACGAGAAACAGCACAAACAGCGCCCATAATTGCTTATTGTGGTGTGAGCTAATTTGCATATTATGTGTCAGATGGTAATCAGATTTTAGTCCAACTGAAGAGAAAAGAGCTTTCCACTACCATGGAAAAATGCATGTGGATCGAATTTTATCAGCAAACACTCCACATACAGGTCATATAAGATGACGTGTGGGTCATGGATGAATGTTAAATCTTTCTGAAAAGTAACAATAAAAATCACACATTATTTGAACATTTTCAAAAGACAAAAAGGTAAGGTGTTTGCAAACTTTTTATGGGCAGCGCATACTGATGGGAACGTGGCAGAAATTCAGCATGAAAGCATCGGGAGGGAGAACGGGTCTCGGCCTCTGGGGCTCCGAGCCGTTTCAAAAGCAGCTGGAGTTCTACAGAGGACAGAGGGAGATCACACAAGAGCCTTTTTGATCTCTTCTGCTCTTTAAAGACCCTGATGGGAATCACTGCAGCTGGCCTTCAGAAAGCACTGCTGCCTCCGCTAAGACTTCCAATATGTGAATATGCGATGCTCATTGTTTCTAAGCTCGGAGATAATCCCGTGGTTTTACTTGTGTTGTGCTTAAATCAATACGTAATCTTTTTATGAGGTTCTGACTGAGACGAGTTTTGTCTCTTTAATCAGGCAGTATGGACTGCCAAGATGATGGATAGAATGTCCATCATCCCTGGGCTTTAAGGCAGTTTATATAATTGGTGGGGTTTTTGCTTATGTCATGTTTAACCGGGGGTAGGAGGCCAATGCAGTTAAAAAGGAACAAAGGTTTATAGCTCAACATTTATAGCGGCTGAGCCTGACGCCAAAATCATCACACTGTCGCAAACCATATGAGTCCTGACATAGACTTGCTTATGTGGTTTCTTTGGCTAATGACGAGAGTGAAGTAATATTTTCTACTAAAGACTCTACTTGACTCGCACCCCAGAGACTGAAGACTCAACTCACACTCACACCCAGAGACTGAAGACTCAACTCACACTCACACCCAGAGACTGAAGACTCAACTCACACTCAGACCCAGAGATTGAAGACTCAACTCAAACTCAAACCCCAGAGACTGAAGTCTTGACTCACACCCCAGAGACACCTAACTCTGCTAACACTTACACACCAGAATCTCGTGACTCGACTCATCCTCGCACCCCACAGACTTCTGACTCAACTCACACTCACAACTCAAATTCAAGACTCGACTCACATTCACACCTCAGATTCAAGACTCGACGGAGCCGGAGAGTCCTGACTTGACTCACACCCGCATCTCCGAGACTCCAGGCTCGACTTACACTCTCACCTCATAGACTTAAGACTCAACTCACACTCACGGACCCACAGAATCCTCACTCGACTCACACTCGCACCCCAGAGACTCATGACTAGACTCAGACATGCACTGCAGAGATTTAAAACTTGACTCAGACTCACACCCCAGAGGCTCCAGACTCGGCTCAGATTCGCACCTGAAGAGACTCAAGTCTGGACCCGCACCCCTGAGACTCAAGACTTGACTCACAAACATCTCTGAAGGCTAAAAACATCAGTGGCAGCCACCTTAAGAATACATTTTATTCACATTTAAAGGTAACAGTATGTCACGCATCAAAAATGTCTTGGTCAATCACATCTTGGCCAAACACAATAGGCTACATACACACTTACTACATCTGCAGTGTTTACCTTTTTCCCTAAATTATGCCTACAAATGAACAATTACTCTACATGTTCTATCTGCAAGGTGCTGGCAGATAGGTAGCTCAGTGGGTAGGACACTTGCCTCTGGACCAAGAGGTCATGGGTTCGAATCCTACCTTCAGCACCACCACTGGGTCCCTGAGCAAGACCCTT
>JBBPCY010000039.1:35526085-35538998 GCA_037974405.1 Brachyalestes nurse
ACTGGGTCCACAGAGTTGAAGCATGGTGCTGTCCAGAATGTCTTGGTCTGCTGGAGCAGTAAGATTCTCCTTCACTGTAAGTAAGGGCCCCAAACCCTGAGAAACAGATGTGTCCCAGTACTTTTGTCCGTATAATGTACCTACACAGCCTGCAAAAGTTTTAGGACAGATGGTTTACAATGACGTGACAAAATGTTGCTTTTGGAACAAAAGTTGCATCTCCAAGGAAAGAGCATCTCATATAGATTTGGGTTTTTCTCTATTTTTTTCACCAAATTACCTTCAAAGAATTCCAGCCACTAGCCAGGACTGTGCCAATAACACACCACCAGCAGCCCGGGGGGGTAAAGGCCAGCCCATGCTGTGTCATCGGCTCCACATGCCTGAGTAGTGAGGGGAGGGCCATCCTATCCACCAAAGTAGAGCAAAGCCAGTTTGGCTTCCTGGCCATGGATGGCTGTGGCATCATGAGCAGCAAGCTTTCAATCTTCCGATGGTCAAAGCTAAAGGAAGCTGCGCCACTTGGGAGACCTTACACCATTTCCATCGGTCTGTTCATCGTGAAATTTTAAACGTCTTTAAATAATTTAAAACATCTTTTAAAAAAAAAAAAAACACCACAAAGGCACAAACAAATATTTGCTTCAACAGTTCAAAATGAGATTCAGTGCTAAACTGTTACCTTTTTTTCACCTTTGCAAAATCTGCAAGGGCATGAGTGAAGTGTCACCTTGGGTATGAGGCCAAAGCCAAAACATTTTACTCGTTACTTGTTGTGATGTTAGCACACAACCTTTCAGCTGTTTAAAGCACCTCAGGGCCAGAAGAGTTTCGGTATGTTCTATGGTTTGAGAAAGAAAACTTAAATCTTTATTTAGACAAAACCTGCTCTCAAGGAGCAAGTTTTTCCAAACATCTTTACCAAGGAGGATGAGGCTGAGTGTTGCGAAACAAAGGAAACAGCCGATGTTCTAGAGAGAAACAAAAATTATAAAAGAAAGGCAAGGCGTCTCCAACTTTTGATACATATTGACTTCCACATCAGCAGGACTGGACGGCAGGTCTGCAGGTACAGATCAGTTTAGTGCTGAGTCCTCACTGAGAACCTCTCTCTCCCTCTAATGCTGTACACTTCCTCCCTCCATTGTTCCAGATGCCACAGAGTGAATATTCATGCTTCCGTGTTTCCCATTGACTTGCCAAGACACCTTATCAGGATCTGACAGCAGGCAAACAGGATGGGAGGGGGGGTGCACTCTTAAAAATAAAGATGCCAGGAAGGGTTCTTTGGAGCAGCGCCATAGAAGAACCACTTTCGGGTCCCTGAAGAACATCTTAGTGGAGGGTTCTTTGACCCTCTAGACCCTCGGCAGCCTCTGCGGCTTCCTGGCCGGGACTGAATGAGGTGAATTTGGACAGAAGGCAGAATGACTACACAGACTTTGGCCAAAAATAAAATGTTTTTGATTCTTTTTCTGCAGTTGTTCCAGAGAGCAGGGCGTTAGGGGTGATCACGGACTGGGTATCCCAACCCCCCCGCCCTCGGTTCCACGGCTGCTGCTTGGTGGTCTGGCCTCTGGACGCGGTAAGGTCGGGTAACCAGCAGGCCTGGCCCTCCTCTGTGTGAGACGAGAGCGAGAGATCAGGGCCTGGCCCGTCTCCAGACGCACATCAGTGGCAGGGGCTGTTTGCTTGTTTTGCTCTCGCTGTGTCTGAGCTTAAGAAGCCAGTCAAAACAGTCAAAACAGCTTGTGGAGAGCAAGGCAGGCTCTGATTTTTATTTATTTATTAACTTTTTTTAATGGCATAAGTACCACTGTTAAACTGAGAGTGGTCCAGCATTCAGCCAAGAGTGGCTGTGTGGTAAGAAACAGACAGAGGCTAAGATTAAGCATGAATTACCCAACAGGTATCAGTCTAACGGTACACCAGCGAGGGCGGATCAGTCAGGAAGGGTCTCTGATGAAGTGGTTGGTTAGAGGTCGACGTCAGAATGAAACCTCATGTATTCCAAATAAAGTAACTTTACAAGAGAAGAAAATGTGGCCTTAAATTTCAAATGAAGTAAATGTTAAATACAGCTCCGGAGAAAAATAAGAGACCGCTGCAGTTTATTTTCAAATCAGCATCTCCATAAGTGTGACAACCATTCCATGCCAGTGTCTGTTCACCTGAAATACATCTTATTTAATGAGGAAAAGTATAAAAACACTGCTGTAATCAACACTCTCCTCTCACAGTGAGACCAGTTGGATGGTAAAACGCTACTAGAAGTTTGTCAAAGGTCATTAAAGGTCAGTTGAAGCAAAGCACCAACTCACCGCCAACAACCAATCAAAACTAGAGCTCCATCAACAAACCATCGCTCCCCACACGCACACACACACACACATCCCCATTAACAAATCAAAGCTATAGCCCTGTCAACAATTCAATACATATTTATTTATATAACCCTTGCTGTGGTAACTTGCATTAAGAACATTCTCTTTCCTTCTTCTGTAACGCTACTATTTCTGAGTCCTGACAGTGACTATCACAAATATACTATGAAGCACAAATAAGTGTCAGGGAGATAATAAGGAGGAAACACTGAGTAAGTAAGTTAATGAAGCAGTATTCGGACAGTAACTTAAAGGTACTTTATTATAATTTCTCTCTGTAGTTGGAACAATATCACACATGTCGGAAGCATCTTAACACCTGTCTTACTCCCCCTCGTGCATCAGGGGATCGTACAAAGCCTCCAACCTCCAGTGCTCCGGTGGCCCCTGATGAGACGGGGGCTGAATGAGGAGACGTTCATTTTCAAAAGCCCATTCAGCCTCCGCTCTCATTAATCAAGTTACGGCTTCGGGGCCAACGTCGGAATCAAAGGTGGTCAAGCAGGCCTCCCCTTTTAAAGCTTCTCCCCTGCGGTGTGTGTGTCTGGTGTCTCCAAGTGCAGGGCAGCGGGTGGACGGCCCAGTCTAAACCCAGCCCCGTGCTCCAGCTCTCTGGGGCTAAAAAGGCCTTTATGAAGGGCTATTTACGGTTTCTAAAGGAGCAACAATGGCATGGTAGGGGTCTAGCCATTCTTATTGCCTTTGTCATAACATACAGGACTTGGGTGGCATATGTAAGTCTGTGTGTGTGGAGCTTCAATGCAACACAGTGGTATACAGGCACATACATGTACAAATCTATGGCTCTGCAATTGCTTATGACAATGGAGCTACTGCTGGGAGGCTTAAAGGAATAGCCTGGTTAAAAATGTCATTTACACAGTTTTTTCCCCCCAAACGCAGCTAATCAGCCAAGACTTGCTTTGTTGCCAAAGTTGATTTTGATTAGTTTTAGACAGGAGTTCCAAGGCCTGACTTTTGTCTGTGCATTTATAGATAATGGCATCACTGGCATCAGAAAACATCACCGATTGTTTAAAATCGGTGAAAATAGACATGACAAATAATGTCCTGATGCCCACATGCGAGGATACTATGAAGGTGTTTTACTACAACATTCATTTAAACCCAAAGGCGGTTGACATACGCAGATACGACCATGACCCAAAACATTATGACCACTCAGACGGAGCAAACATCATTATCAGCAACTGCTCATGTCCTGGGATTTATCAGACGGTCCTCATAGTCGATTGGTTTATTGGTTAGTCAAGTTTATTTATCCTGCACATTATTATACACAAAGAACATTTGATGTGCTTTACAGGACTAGAATGAAAAATAAAATAGGACAAAAAAATAACTGAAGAAATAAAAGAATACATAGAAAAAAAGATTGAAAGTGCAATGGAAGCGCTGATATTTAAAAGAACGCGAAGGAAACGTGCCGTTTTTAGCAGCTTTTAAAAGCTTCAGTTGCTGGAGATTTGATATTGATGAGCGGTTGATTCCAACAGTGGGCAGCATAGAGACTAAACACTATGTTTCGTCTTAGCTCTTTCACCACTGGTGGGAGAAATGGGCAGGTGTAAAGACCAGGCATTCTCTGATAAAGGCCGAATCGTTATGGCTAGACGTCTTGGCTGGAGCACTTCTGAAACACAGAGGCTTGTATGATGCTCCTAGGCAGCTGTTGTGAGTTCCTACTGACAGCAGACTGAGGAGGGACAAACCACAGCCTCAGTAACAAGGTGCTGGGCGCCCCGGGCTCATCGATTCGCATGGGCAACGAAGGCTATCCTGTTCGGCCCGGACCGACAGAAAGGCTACTGCTGCAGAGGGCGCTTCTAATGCAGGTTAAGGCAGGAATGTGTCAACACACAGCGCGCTGCGCCCTGCTGAGTATGCTAAGGATGAAGCGCCATGTCACTCTGCACTGTTCAGGCCTGGTTTGAGGAATGTGATATTGCCCTGCCCTCTAAATTCTCCAGAACTCAATCTGATCAAGCATCTGTGGGACGTCCAGTCAGGACTTGACTTGTAACTTAAAGTAAAGTATAGTAAAGCAGCCCCCTATAGTCACAGCACAGCACAGCACAGTGTGAACAATCTGAACTTCTTTCTCTGCGTTTAACCCATTCACCAAGTGAGGCAGGGCGCTGCCACCAGGGGCGTTCGGGGAGCAGTGTGTGGGACGGTACCGTGCTCAAGGGTACCTCAGTGGTGTCACTAGCAGTCCTGGGATTCGAACACACAACCTTCTAATCTAAGGGCTAACATCTTGGTACCAAAAGACACTCTAAGAGGTCTTGCAGAATATCTTGGTGAGTCGGAGCAGTTTTGGCAGCACGTGGAAGACCAAGGATATATTAGGCAGGTG
This sequence comes from Brachyalestes nurse, assembly GCA_037974405.1. Lineage (NCBI taxonomy): Eukaryota > Metazoa > Chordata > Actinopteri > Characiformes > Alestidae > Brachyalestes > Brachyalestes nurse. The sequence continues at coordinate 35,530,850 of JBBPCY010000039.1, forward strand.
GTCATAATGCTTTGGCTCATCTGTGTGTGTGTATGTGTGTCAGTTTAATTCCTTTCTGGTTTTCTGTAACTCTATGTTTCATATTGAAAATATCATCACACCTTTTTTTCTGATCCCAGCTTGTTGTTCATTTGCTGTTCAGGCTGTTACATTCTGGTTGTAATGCTCTAAGCAGCATTTCAATAATATGGCTCACACTGGCCTTGGTGAAAGTTTTGAATAGTGTCTGTCCAGAGAGTACGGTTTTTATGCGAAGGCTTTGTGCAGCTCAGAATTGCAGGAAATGGAAGGTTCAGCAGGTCCGTTTAGCAGTGACTTGGCTGTTTTGCTGCATTTACATTTTGTCATTTTGCCGCCGCTTCTGCCTTGAACGACTCACTTTAACTTACTGGAGCACCTGAGTCCTCGACCCTTTGAGCTTTAGCCAAATTCTCTTGCCACTTTCAATGTGTCAAGCCCTGTAGAAGCTGGAATGCAAATGGGAGCTCTTGCCGAAACCGCTAACTCTTATAAGTCGGGTTATTATTCTCACTGATTATATATGACATTATTATTATAACTGACTTACATGACATTTTAAAGGTAATGCCATTGCAGCACAACAGCTTACCTAGTCAGTTACATAATGGATTGCATTTATATTCAAATTACATTTTGTATCACCGTGTTTGAATCTGCCCATCTGACCTTTTTCAGTTTTTGTTCCAATGTTAGTACATGACAAGAATGTGACAAAAATGTCCAGCACGGTTTTTTTTTTCTTACAAGACTATATTTAATAGAAACCTTTCATCAAATTCGTATGATAATAAAGTATTTCCGTGCTTTGTGGCATGGTTCACAATTTTAACATCCAGGATTGCTATAGAGGGTCTAGGGAAGCACCTTGATGGCGTGATTCCGGAAGGTTGTTCCTACAAAGGAGCTCTTAAGAAACTCAGTCAGCCGCTGATGTCCGTCATGACAAATGAAGTGAGTTTGTGTTTGCTAGGAATGTCTAGAGCTTTCCTTATCTGACAAATGTAAAAGCAGCTGTCAGCTCTCTGGGCTTTCATGGATATAGCGACATTAGTGGTGCCAGCGGTGTTCTGGGGTGGAGGGGGTGGTGGTGAGGGGGGTGTCTTGTTTCACATTGATGATATCACTTGGTTCCATTCCACAGCACATCATTACTCTCCCCAGTAACAGCTGGCCACACTGCGTGTGTTTACAAACTGATAAGAGGAAGGTGAACATGAAGCAGGCAGGAACGTCCTTTCTGTTTTCCGGCGCAATGTAGCAGGAAACCTTTGTTTAACACTCATAAGGAAATTAACCAAAAAAGTTTAGAAAGAGACGCAAAAAACAGAAGAGAAATGTCATACATTCATACTGGCCACAACATTAGTGTGATTTCACCCATTTCTGGCACCACTTTTTTAATGGAGCCTATACTGTATTTTGGCAAAAAATATCTAGTGTCAATATCTCGCACTGTGTGCGTGTATTCAGATCTTTGATCGGTTGATTAAGGGTTGAGTGTTGATCATTTAGTGGTGAAGTCGCCTCTGTAGTATATGGGGAGAGAGAGTGATGTGTTGGAGAGAAAGTCACGTCTAAGGTGGCCGGACCGGGACAAAGCGCGAAGTAAACAATGGAGATGTGAATCTTCACAGGCCTCACGATTCGATTCGATTGCGATTATCATGTCAACGATTCGATTCGATTCGATATCTCGATGCATTACGATGCATGCCATCCATTTTATACATTACTTCACATCTTTATGTTTTCAAATACAAGCAGTGAGATGTAAGCTCCCGTTTTTATTCAGCAAAAACGGAAAATGTGAATAAAATTGTGACCATTACACTAACTTGTAAACAGAAATAAAGAATATAGACATAGCTCATCAAAATGTAAACAGAAATTGTGCCCATAGGATTAAATTGTAACCAAAATAAATCTTCAATGAATATGGTCAGTCTTCAAAAACAAAACATTCTGCAGTGCTACTTTTTAACTACTTTTTTAAAATGCAGCGATTATGTCATTAATTTCAACACCCCTAGTAAACAAACGCAGAGCAAAATACACAGTAGACTCATAAACTGACTTCAAGACACTAAAGTTAAGGTCAGTTATAAAAATGAGTGTAACTGTTGGTTTTATTAAAATAATCAGCCAGCGAATACGGCAACACGTTCAGCCCTTAACCATCAATGGCTTGGTAAGAGACAGCAATTTCACAACCCATCATTGAACTGTCAGAACACCATACAATCCCGTTTCGCATTTTCTCACAGAAATGCATCTAACTGGAATCTTTTCCTCCACCTTGCTGGTGCACATGCTTATGATCTGTGTTGGCCATCATCCAGCCCATCTGACCACAGTGCCAGTCTTGCCTGGATATTTTTGGGTGGACCGTTCTCAACCTAGCACTGACACTGATATGTCAAGCCCAGCAACTCTGCTGACACACTCATAACAGGCTGAGACACACACACACTACCATGCCAGTGTCTCTACTGTGTTGAAAATGAACCATCAGCTAAATAATAGGGCCCAGATCATGGAAAACTCAATTAAATCCAATGAGGCCAGTGCTGTTACCTGTCCATAATCTCCACAGTACAAGAACAGTGCTGGAACCCTTTGATGAATTCAATGCTTTTGTGATGTAAAGAAAACCACATTCAGCCTTTAGTTACAGCTATTCATTAAATACATGAAATGTGTTCATTCAGATTCATTCATTTAAAAAACTGAGACTTTTTAAGATTACTGCTTTTTGAAAGATGTACAGCACAGGACATCCAAGAGCACATTTCCATAGATCATTTTAAAGGCACAGTAACAAAAACAGCCTGTTAAATCCTAAGGGACAAAGAGAGGTAGGTCATGTAAAAATGAAATATGACAGAACCATAAACATAATAAGAGATGGAAAGTGTAGGATAAGGGGAAAAATAAAAGAGAAGGAAAATGCAGGATATGGATGCTCTAAGCAGCAACAGTAGAAGGGAACCTGGATGAAGTTCGTTACGAGGTCCCGGCTTCAATCCCTGGCATCTCCACAAATGACAACCGTTTGGGGTAGCTGGTGGCCAGTGGTTAGGGAGTAGCCTCAACAATCAGAAGGTTGTGGGTTTGAATACCAGCACTGCTAGTGTCATCACTGAGATTCCCTTGAGCAAATTACCATCCCCACACACTGCTCTCCGGATGCACCCCATAGGTGGCAGCCCCCTGCTTTACTTGGTGAATGGGAAGTTTACACTGTGTGGTGTGTTCACGCGTGACTATAAGTGGCCACTTTACTTATTAAGTGGTGAGAAAAGTACAAGGTAGGTGTGTCTAATACATTGGCTGGTAAAAATGTATTATAGCAAATAGAGCCACAACAAATGGTAGATTAATTATTGATTAATTTAATAAGTATTTAACAAAAACAAATGTAATCATTCATGAGAATCTATAAGAAATCTTGTGTGCATTCCTAGATATTCCTACATTTCTACAAAACTGCAGAGAGCGCTACAGACTAAATATCATCAGGAAAAAAAAAACTATTATTCATGCTATCTCTAAAAGTCCCAGATCTTCCCTGCTATAACACACACACTTCAACTCATGAAGGACACTATGTCCAGTGTTTCTCAATTAAGGAGCATTTTTCTCCTTAATCTACCACATCTGCAGCATACAGGTGATCAGTTTGGCGACTTGAAATTAGGGGTGGGTGATATGACAAAATACCACAATATCAAAACGATTTCACGATACAAGATATGTCACAGTATTTATTTTGATCAGTTGGTATGGACAAAAAGAACCAGTGTTGCCACAATAAATATACTATGAAAAAGTCAAATGAAAATATTATATTATTATTATTGTTTTCTGATTTTCTGCCCAATAAAATCCAGTCCAGTTCAATGCATGGTCTAGGACTTCCCTAATCACACACCACCACCAACACTGGGAGGGTGAAGGCGAGACAATGACTGCATCTTTTCAAACTGCTGCTAACAGCTTGACACGCCTGATAGAGAACGCTGACTCCTAACCGTATTAACAGAGGTGCTAGTTGTGATGGGGGTGCCATCCTACCCACAGCAAGACAAACTGGGCTCTCTTACACTCAAGGTACTGGTGGGATAAACGAGAATCAAACGAGAATCAAAAGCAGTTCACCAACGATAAGCCGGTCAAGGTCAAAGAAAAGTTTACTGTAATTTCGGGTCGACACATGCATACAGTAAAACATGCCTACAGATTATATAGAGTACAAAAAGACACATAAAATACAGACATTTAAATAAACCACAAACTCTAAAGTAAAAATGTGCAGTTTAGTACAACCGTAACTTTTTAAACATCCAAAAATTACGCAAATGTTGCATCAGCAGTCAAGTGGAAAGTAAACAGTACTGGAATGTAGTTGTGGGCACATGACCAGCGACAGTTCAATGCAAATATGCAGAAAATACAGAAACTCAGAGACGGTATTTAAGTACAGACGTAACATGAATGTATTTTGTGCATGTAGCTGCATGTGGATAATTGTAGAGTAATGTGTCAAGTGCAAAGTCAGTTCACACTTCAGAAGTATGTGGTGGGGTGTATGGGAGGGGGTGGTGGACAGGCAGTGTGTCGAGGAGACGCATGGCCTGAGGGAAAAAGCTCTCAAATGTGCTTTTATAATGAAATACGCAGTGTGTTACTCCTCTGTACTGACCTCATTGCCATATGCTCCGAAAATAATGCTTATTTCATTTATCAATACATATCTTTATACTGTTCTACCTAATCTATAGGGAAAGGCATTTAAAATGCTGAAAACTATCTGATTATTTGAATCAGGTGAGTTGGACTGGGGCCCTTCAGGAAGAGGCCCGGGAGACAGTGGTGCAGAGAAATGGCTGAATAAGGACAGATGAGTGGAGAGGGACTGGAGAGGAGCAGGATGGGGGCGCAGGATTAAGAGTGACACGCTGTAGTCCTGGAGGAGGGTGGATTTACAGCGTTGTCGCGGTGAGGGATGGCCTGGCCTGGCGCTGGTGACAGGGCTGCCGGAACCTCCCCCATACAGCCCGCTTCTATAAAGCTATGTCTGCTGAGGGTGAATTAAGCGTTCGCTTCTCTCACCCACACGCATGCACGTGCACACGCACGCACGTACACACACTCAGACAGTCGGTGTGATGGCAGCTGCTTTCCCTGTGGTGGATCGTCTGATTTCCTAGTTACTGTCTTCTGCGCTAATGCGTTCCCCTCAAGCTTCTTTACCAGTTGTTATATTTTATTGCATGATTCTGCAATTCTGTGGTCTATGTTAAGTCAGCTCGAATGCGCTAATCTGTTTTTCTAACTTTTTTGGGGGCGGGGGTTCTCAAATCTCAGCAAGTGAATTTGATCTTTTTTGATGAGTTCAAGTAATAAAACCTGGACATTTTAGCACAGCGTCCCAGTGATGAGGAAGCGGTGGGGAGGGGGTTCAGGGGAAAATGTCATGCTCTCATATTCTCATAGAAAGGTCTTCTGTGGATTCTGGCAGTATTAGACAGATATTTTCTCAGGATGCAAAAAAAGAGTTCAGTGTTTAGCATCATGTAGAGTGATGGGGAGAGCCAGACAAATTGTGCTCTCATGTGAACTCATGATCTCTCATGTGAACTCATGTGATCTTCCATGACCTGAAGAGTTGTGTGTGTACCTGAAATTCACACCACCTGAATCAGCCTCTCGGGGGGTTTAATGCATGTAAATGTAAACTCACAGTAGGAAGCTAAAGTACAGCCTCCTCACAGTGGGGTTAGTAATGCAGCGTTACAATTAAGCCTCTTAAGCTACACACTACTGAATTTCCACTTGCCGAGAATCACAGACACAACTGACTGACTGCTGTGTGCCAAAAATCTACTTATTCCAATCTTGGACTATTCTGACTTTGCACACTTCATTTTAAACAGTTTTATGTGGAGATTAATCAATACATACTATTGGTGTAATGTATAGTAATAGATAACAGCTGTTTTATGCTAATAATTGTAGTTCGAAAATCAATTTGCAATACTTGAGCCTCTCTAATATTTGATTTAGTGAATAAATTCCAATGCATTTAGAATGTAAAGCTTATCTGGTAAAACAAAAAGCTCTGATGTTAATTTAATTAATGATGTTTTGCATCAATTTAGCAGATTTTTAGTGACAGGAACAACCAGCCCCTCAGTCTGTTACAATTAATATGCAGGACTGGGGTCCTCCAGGACCAAGACAGGGGAGCACTGGTGTGGAGAAATGGTAGAATATGGACAAATGAGTGGGGAGAGACTTGAGGGGAGCAGGATGGGGGCGCAGGATTAAGAGTGACACGCTGTAGTCCTTGAGGAGGCGCATTTACAGCATTGTTGCAGTAAAGAATGTCCTGGTCTGTTAAAAAAAAATATATTTTGCTGAAATATTTTTTCAAAATAACCAGAAATGAAGCAAAATGCATTAGACTGTGTTCCCCTGTGTTACCAGATACAGGTTTGAAATACCAATTTCTTATGCAATTATCTGTCGATACGTCATAATTCTGATCCCCAAAAAAATCAGTATGACTCATTTGCTCATTCCATAGAGCTGTTATTACTTTCCTAATTTGAAATATTTCTGGATATTAATGGACTAGCAAGGACACACAGTGTCATTGCTTTCACTCACGCCTGTTTAAAAGCACATTTAAATGGAGATCCAGTAAAAGATCACTGAAGGCCAGCATTTGCCTTAATAGCCTCGGAAGCCACCTTGGGCTTCGCAAGGACATCCGGATCTGGTGTAATTCCACCGTGGAGCTGGGTGGAGTGAATTTGATTGGTGGTGTTCACCATGACCAGGGAAAAAAGACCGGACTGTAAATCCAGTCCCGTCACGCTGATATGTCGCCTGCTTCGCTAGAGGAAATAACAGACTTCACTCCTGAATCCCAGTCCACCTTTCTACACAACTGAAAGGAAGAATTCAGAGAAAGGATCTGTGACAGTAAATGAAAATTAGAAATGAGCATCGTAAGCATTAGTATAAGCATAGCATTCATGGCTAGCATTTAGCCGATAGCCTAGTGAGCATGTCTGGTTGTTCTTTGAAGGCCTGATGTCATACAGCATGTCCAGCACTGTCACCCAAAACCCGGCCAGCAGTGAATGGAGCGAATGTTGCCTTTTCTGTAGAACATGGCTCAGGGGTAGTGTACCTCTGAATGTCAGCATCTGCTCACCTTGCACAAACAAATGGGTCTGGATCTGAGAGCTAAAAGAGATGCCCACTACACACCCCCAGGGATTTTGTGTGAGAGCGATGCCAAGCCAAAATCTAAATCTGAAAACATTACTCAAGGACCTTATGAATCCATCCTCGCTCTCAACCCTGTCTCCAGCCTCCTTTGGCCTTGAACTGAGGACGAGGCTGAGCAGTAAATACTGGAGTGTCAAAGGGCTGAAGGTACTGGAGTTTGATCCTGATCATTACACAAATCAGGCCACATTTACATTCACTGAAAGTTTCCTCAGTCCAGTGTCAATAATCATCTTTCAAGCAACCTCCCTGTAATACTGTACCAGCCCACCATTGACCTGTGGGTTTATGCACAAGAACACCTGATAATAATGTGATCATAATAATGTGACCAAAACAAGCATAACCAGTAAGAATGCACCAATGTGGGAATTATGTGTATATGCAATATTTTTCAAGTACCTATCTACAGATGCTGATACATGAACCTTGTGGTCCTGGTGGTACAAATCTTAAAAGGTTACCAAAAATCAGCGGGACTGAAACCTGCCACTCTTGCCAAATTATAATTCAAAGTTTTTGTTGGCCATCCTGCCTCAAATGCTACCCTAGGTGAATGCCTAGTTCACCTATTTGGATGTGCCTGCCATGGGTACTGCACTGATGGCAATGGGAACAGCTGTAGTTCCGGTATGCCAAAGGTTCCAGTACATTGTGCAGTGGTTAATCGTTAGAGTGTATCAGTAAAATCTGATTTCAGCAAATATAAATGGTGTAAATCAGTCTTAAAACTGGTTTTTGTTTCGCTCAGCTGCTCTCTGCACCCCCTCACCCTGGGGGTTTTATCCCACCCACTCATGGGCGGAGACTATCCTGAAATTTCTCT
>JBBPCY010000039.1:35548428-35561359 GCA_037974405.1 Brachyalestes nurse
AAATTCCCACAGAAACTCCAAAATCTTGTGGAAAGTCTTCCAAGAAGAGTGGAAGCTGTTATAGCTGCAAAGCGGGATCAACTCCAAATTAACGTGTATGTATGAGAATGCAGTGTCACTAAAGTCCCTGTTGATGTAATTTTCATGCATCCCAATACTTTAGTCCATGTAGTATAATTTTTTGTAATACCTTTCCATAGGTAGGCAAAAATGTTAGGCCTGGTTTTTAATGGGCTTTGGTTACTTTCAACATACAGTAATCCCTCGCTTTTCGTGGGGTTGCGTTCCAAGAGCACCCGCGTATAGTGGAAAAAACGCTTTCATTTTAAACTTTAAACTTACAAAGAAAATGTACAGGTAAACCCATATTTGCCTCTTTTCAAGGTAAACCCATCTTTTAATTTAAATTCCCCGCCGAGATATGCATAGGGTTGCCAACTTTCTCAACCCCAAATAAGGTACACTTTCTTACAGGTGCACGCACAGAGCCGCTGACCAACAATAATGAAAATCGCAACGGCTCCTTTTCTTGCACACACGCACACCAACAACCGTGTCTTACAGCAACGTTTGCATGACTTTTGCCATGCTTACAGTAGTCTATTATTGGCCGACAAGGTTGTGTTTGGAATATGGGACTGGAGCTGTCCCTGAAAGGACCAATCAAAATCACCTATATTTTGGGATGTCCCGGGCAATTCGGGACGGTTGGCAACCATAGATATGCAACTCGGAAGGTTGCGTGACAAAAGTATTGGGAGACTCGGTTTTCGGACAATAAAACCTGATCTACTCGGGCTAAAAATACAAATGAGGGCTCGTTGGAAAGGTCTCCTGAAGATCTACCGAACAGTTTGAAGTGTCTGAGTGCTTTTCCTGCCGAGATATGCAACTTGAAAGGTCGTGGGACAAAAGTATTGGGACACCGCGGCGAGGTGAATGGGTCTCCTTGTGTGAATACATCCAGAAAAAATATATTAATTGCCACAAAAAAGCAAAAAAAGGCAGAGGAAATTTGCAGTTTCCGCGTTATTGTGGGGATTTCCGCGTAAAACTATGAGTTCGGTTCTCAGAAGAAATCCGTGTGTGACTGAATCCGTGAGTCCAGATCCTCGTAAAACTGGGGGGTTACTGTATTCAAGTCCAGTCTAGTACAGGCCCTGAGCATCCAGCCTGCAGCTTTTTTTCTAGTAGGTGGCTGGTGGTCAAGGATTTGCCCCTGTGATCAGAAAGTTGAGGATTTGAATCCCCAGACTATTAGTGGCACCACTGAGGTACCCTTGAGTAGGTGCTGTTCCTGGCTGCCCCCTGCTTCACTTGGTGAATGTGTTAAATGCAGAGAAAGAAGTTCACACTGTGTGCTGTGCTGTGGTATGTTCACATGTGACTATAAGGGGACACTTTATTTTTAAAGAGAGTTTTGATAATTATAATTACAGAACAGGAGAGATTATTTATTGCAATATGTTCCGGTGTCTTATATATCCACACTCACTACTTTATTAGACACCCTTGCTTTGGATGTACTTTGTCCAGGTCAATTTTTAGATATATGTTTGCACATTAAGAACATTATTGTAGCCAATGATGTCAGTTTTGATTTCTAGATTAGATTAGATTCAGCTTTATTGTCATTACGCAGTGTACAGGGGCAAAGCCAGTCAGCATCTACCCCGAAGTGTAGAGGAATACTTTCATTTACAAGTAAAATGCAGATAAGGAGTAAATACAACGACATAGCAATACTATAACTACATTGTATGTATCCAAAGATCAGATGTCAGTATTTAGATTAAATTCCGTTTTATTTTCAATGGACACTTTACATTTAAATAATCACTAACGACAAGATGTAGGTTTTTACGTTTTGGCGCCAAAAAAGGATCAAAGACTGAAACCAAAATAACAGCTTGCAAACGTCACAATGAACCGTTCCTTTGAAGTTGTAACATTTTGTTTTTGTTTTTGTTTTTTAAACACTGCCTGGTCAGAGGAGGAGCTGCAGCTTCAGGAACTCCATCTCCCAGAGAGCACTGCGGGCTTATTGACGAGTGAAACCAAGAGGAGAGAAAAAAAACAGACCAGATTCAGCTTCCGAATCGACAGACACTCAACAAATGCACTCGTTTGCTCTGATTCTTCCTCGGCCAAAGCTTGTTTCGGATTTTGTTGTTGTGTTTTGAAGAAAAGCTGCTTAGCAGAGACACACATTGGCCTCCGTTTAGAGAGGTTTGGACGAGGAAAGCTTGGACAGGAAGGTCTTTTAGCTTCGATTGTGTTTTTGGGGCTTGTGTTTTGGCACGCTGGGGACTCTGACCTTGTTATTTACATGGGCTCCGAGAGGAAGGAGTATGATGACAGATAGCCGTACACCATTATTCGAGGTTTAAGACACTTAAGGTGGTAAAAAGTGGTATCTTTTGTTTCATAGGGCTTCAGTTTTGGCTGGCTAAGGTAGTGTGGGGGAGCAGCAAACAAACAAAAGGCGTTTTTTTGTTGTGTGGCTGGAGAGCTGCTGCACAAAAGCCAGCTTGGTTGGAGACGCAGGCGTTTTTCTTTCTTTCTTCTGTTCGATCTTGGTTCTCCAGCTTCAGATCTAGCTCCGAGATGGCTCAGCACGGTACCACTCACGTCGCCAGCTCTCAAAAAGCCTTAATGCTGGAGATGAAGAGCCTGCAGGAGGAACCAGTCGAGGGCTTCAAAATAACACTGGTGGACGAGGCTGATCTGTACAACTGGGAAGTGGCCATCTTCGGACCCCCAAACACACTCTACGAAGGGGGCTACTTCAAAGTAAGTGAGGCTATTTCTGCTGTTATTCGTATGAGATATGATTACAGCCGTTTACCATTTAACCAGCTATATTTAGAAGCCTATATTTAGCTTTGATGGTGCTTCTCCCCTGCCCACATAGTGCTTCAGCTTTAAGGCTGCTTCCAGGATAATCGAGGATATATCTGGATATAATGTGAACGGTTAATATTTAGCGTTAAACACGAACATCTGAAACACGTTAAAGCTTCAGGATTATGAAGGGGGCTTTTAGAAAATGCTCTTGAGAACGCAGGGCTAGCTGCACTTTTTTGCTTCTTTGTTCCTGGTCTCTCTGTCAACAATGCAGCCTTGGAGCAGCAGCTGTAGGTGTATGTGTGTTATATTAGCTTTTTGCTTGCATACACTGCAAAAAATTCCTATACAGGACTGTGCTTAAATGTACGACTGTCTAGCTGTCTAAAATGTATGTAAATTTCATAAACCTGTAAGAGATCTTTTATTTTTTAACAAGGTGACAATACAGTAGGTGAAGTACATAAGTGAGAATTGGGACGTGGCCTGTGACAACAAGGCAGCAAAAGAGACAAAAATGAAACATTTGGCCATATATTTATACATTTTAAAAATGATGTAATTTTCATAAACCTTTAACGAGATCTTATTTTTTTAAGAAGGTGACAGTACAGTAGGTGAAGTACAGAAGTGAGAATTGGGACGCAGTCCTGTGAAAACAGGAAAAGAGACAAAGATGAAACGTTTGACCAATTTTTTCTACAGTAAACTAAAAAATTATGAAGAGTTCATTAAACCTTTGAGAGAAATATTGTGTAAAAAGATGATGCTACAGTGAGTGACGTACAGAAGTGGAATGGAGTACAGAAGATCTCTATGGAGTTGAAGATCTTTGGAGTTTTTATTTTATTTTAATCAGTTTTTACCTCACATGCCGTCAGTGTCTAGTGTACAATCACAGTATCCGCCTTTGAAAAAAGAGTTAACTCTTGAAATCTACATCATTTTTAAAACGTATTGTAGAAATATGTGGCCAAATGATTTATCTTTGTCTCTTTTGCTGCCTTCCTTGTTTTCACAGAGGCTGCGTCCCAATTCTCACGTCTGTACTTCACTTACTGTAGTATGGCCTTTAAAAAAAAAAACAAACAAAAAAAAACTATAGATCCCCTAAAGGTTGTAATCTAAGCATTAAAAAAATATGTAGAAATATATGGCCAAATGTTACTTTATCAACATTTTTTTTTTAGAAATATATGGTCCAGTTTTTCATCTTTGTCTCTTTTGCTGCCTTGTTTTCACATGGCTGTGTCCCAGTTCTTCCACTTCTGTACTTTACCTACTGTAGTTTCACCTTTTGTAAAAAATATACTCTTCAAGGTTGTAAACTACATCTTTAAAAAAAATATGGAACTGTGTAGCCAAATGTTTCATCTTTGTTTCTTTTGCTGAATTGTTTTCACATGGCCGTGTCCCAGTTCTCACCTCTGTACTTCACTGTAGAGTCACCTTTTTGAAAAAACTAGATCTATCTTCAAGGTTTATGACCTAATATTCTAGAAATGTGTGGCCAAATGTTTCATCTTTGTCTTTTTTTTGGCCTTGTTTTCACAAGGCTGTGTCCCAATGTTCACACTTCTGTCTGTACTTCGTGTACTACATTGCTGAACACAGTTCTTACACACTTTCCGCGCACTGTTAAGTCTGTATGCGTGCCGTTTGGGACGCGGCCCCTCATATGTGTCAAGGAAGGGAGAGGAAAGGGACCCCAAGTTTCAGTTCCTCACCCCCCAGGCTATAAAGGAACCACATCCTGAAGAACAGGCTCGTCGTCCTGCCCGTGTTTCTCCTGTGGAAACAGAGTTAGGAGAGCTACATCTGGTTAGTGTCTCCTGTGAATTATTTCATCAGGTCCAAATCAGGCCCGGGATTATTATGGCAGAAGTGAGGGTATTGTTGCGAAGGGATTTAAACCAAAAAAAAAATAAATAAATAAAGAGAAACTAGGTCACGCTGAATGAAAGTTCAGTCCTTGCCTTTGTTTACCCTGGGAGAACCGTGGGCTTGGCAGATACAGTGGCGTCACTGCGTTGCATTGCTTTGCTTTCTGCTGGGGCTTGATACCGGCCGTGCTCAGACTTGAACACTGACAGAGCTGAGACTGTGAGCTGCTCCCCCTCTGAGTACAAACCAACCTGCAGGGGCCCCCACCCCCCCACACACATACACACACACACACACACACACACACACTCCCCCAGGGTGCAGCACCAGAACCAGTCATGCTGCTCGCAACTGTTCACACTGCCTGTCGGATAATCGGTGCTTTGTTCGAAACCTAAACAAAGCAGGAGTCGACGAAACCTCCCAGCCATGTTGGATACGAAGATAAGGGTGGGCAAAAACAATCGGTTTTTAGATGCATCACAATTCCCACTCAAACAAATCCCCCATTATGCAAAGGCTTATGCAAACAGTAAACAAACAGTAAACCCTATAGACCAGAGGTCCCCAACGGTCCCTGAGTCATTTGGTACCGGCCCGCACGGAAAGACAGTATAAAAAGTATTTTGTTGATTATCAGAGTCAAGCTAGTAAAAACGAGTAAAAAACACACTTTGTTTTTAGTCGTATCTATAGCGGCTATCTATAGACTACTTTACACACAGTGAGACTGAAAGAACGTTTATTAGATGGTGACATATAGAGGTGTGACAAGTATTCAAATTCAACGAAGCCAAACAAGACGTGTGAAAATTGGCGAATAACATAGTAGGCTATAAATATAAAACCAGATGGTTTCTAATCACAACTTGGCACCGTGAATCCAAATCGAAGTGCGGGATGCCAGAAGGTTCCCACCCCTATGTTTGCTTTCATCTTGAAGCTCAACTAAAGGATCTTTTATTATCCCTTCCCAACATTATCATAAAGATAGTGCATTTATTGAGCATGCCATTTGGTTTTCCCTTCCCTGTTGATGTGGAGGCAGAATTTCACACTGCACTGCACTGTAGGTCCCTTGTCTGTCGGCCTCGGTCGCAGTTATATGATGGCTATCTGCGTTTTTGTGAAAGCACTGGGCCTGGATCGGGTTCAAGCGAGCGCAGTGCTCTTATGTAATGACAGATTAACCTAGTTGTGTTCCTGCCTAAAAAATGTCCTAGCATTGATTTGCCCCTGTTCCGTAGTCGCAGGGCCAATTGTTGATTCGTTTGTGTTTTCGTTCGCTCCATTCTCCACTGGTCCATCTGCATTGTTTCCCCGAGTTGTAATGCATCTCCAATCCAATTATCAGCGGCTGTCCCAGCGTCTCCCGATCGCCCTGCTTAGGGGAGGGAGCGGCCGCCTCCAGCCAGTGTCTCTTTATTAGAGAGGCAGGCCGTGCCAGATACGGCGCTCCATTGGGGCGTTAATGGATTCGAAATGGTCTTGAACTTCACAGCACCGTTGGACGGCCTCGTCTGTCATCGCAAGGCGTAAAATCAGTCTTGATTAGGTCTGCGGCTGTGGCGTCTAATGCCCAGAGAGAGGGGCAGGAGTTGAGTTTTTTATTTCATTCTCCACGTCACCGTGTTTTGTTGTAGTCGTCTTGGTAAACCGAGACTACTTTTTCTCTCTCCAGGCACGTATCAAGTTCCCTATCGACTACCCCTACTCCCCGCCCGCCTTCAGATTCCTCACAAAGATGTGGCACCCCAACATCTATGAGGTAAGACTACGTTTTTGTCATTTCACAGTGTCATGTGACTTCGTGGCAGGTGCTGGGCATCATCCTCTACTTCGAACCAGATTTTTAGTCTATTAATAGCAATTTTATACAATAGCCGAACATCTTTTTAACAGCGTACTGTTAAATAATGTGAAAATAAATCCTTAGTTTGCAGTCTGAGTTAAATTGTAAGGATTTTAGGCCTGTCAGCATTCAGTCAGTATAATTGAACTGTACAGAAATCATTAAAATGACTTCATTTGTTAATGATTAATTTGATCATCTAGTAGCAAATCTTTAAATCTTTCTATATTGTTTGCTATTCATCATCCAAGCAGGTTTAATTGTCAAATATTTCCATAGTGATTGCCTAGATTACTTAATTGCTAATATAATCAGTATTCACAGCCTCAGGAATGATCGCATTCTTTATTGTAAGCATTTCGCAGTCGTAAATAACATTGGAAACATTAGTCATGATGTGTAAAATGAAAGGACACAGAATTGATGGCACACTAACCTCCGAGCCAAACAGTTAGGACCTCACTTGACAGCATTTTTAGGATTTCTGCAATATGAACGTGCGGTATTGACTGCCTTTCAGAGGAAAAACATGTTTGTGTAGCCCTTGTCTGCCCAAGCAATCCCTCACTTCTGAAAAAGTGTTTATCCAGAGTGTTTCTCCTGAACGTAAAGCACAGCAAAAAGAGCCCAAGGCCCAAGCACTCAATCAAAACCATTCAAAACACGCTCACAGACCGTTCTCAAGTAAACCGTCCTCACACTCGGGTCCAATTCATCACAATAAGAGCAGACGCAAACAGCCACAAAGGCTTGGATCCACTCCCGCTGCTCTCCACGCCATCAGCAAGGCGAAGGCAGGCCTTGCGCAGATTGCCATGACGTATTTATATTATAGTTGTTCAGATTTATTTTTTCCTTATTCGGCCGTTGTGTAATGTGAATATCATCTCGTTTCGTCATTGGAGTCACTTTTTTTTTTTTTGAAACCACCATCTGCCCTATACATTTTCAGACTGTATATGATCCAGATTTTCTTGGAATATGAAATGAAAGTTCATGATGGTAAAAGGGAAGTTCCTAGACTTCCAGGATTTCTATATAATTAAAACAATAAAATGTAAACAGTCATTCAGAGTAGGTTTATTTTAAATGTGCCATTGCAGAGAAACACATAGTCACCGTTGTTCATAGAGGAGGTGTTAAGAACCTGACAGCAGGTGCGTTTCATGTCTAAACACAGTTATTAAAAGACACGGTTACAACTTTGATGCTTGATGGCCTAGATCTATGATTTTGAGCCCCTAAAATGGTTTTTAAACATACATTCATGGCACAGAGTTACGTGTGGTCCATTCTTAGAGTAAAAGTCCCCATTGTGATTTTCAATTGACCATTTTTTGGTTTATACATAAATGCTTAGAAGATGTCAGTAGGTTCACTGGGCCTTTTTTGGATAGTTAATAAAATATTTGCTATATTTGCACTGAACACACTGTGACTCCTGGTTACTATGACTGACACTAATAAAATCTTAACTGGTCATTTTTTTCTGCGATGAACCATTTCACATCAACTTTACTTTAAGATTTTAGTGCCGTCGCACAATATTGTTTTTTCAGTAGATGGAGTTTTCCTTTAAGACTATTTCTTCCTTCTGTAAAGTTGCCTTTTTTTGTAGATGTCAGGTTTTGTTACAGTAGTGAATGCTCTTTTGTCCTCAGTATGAATATCTCTGTTTAGCCTTGTGAATTAAAACCTGGGCTGTTGTTTTTCTTTCAGAATGGCGATGTGTGTATCTCGATCCTCCACCCTCCAGTAGACGACCCGCAGAGCGGAGAGCTGCCGTCTGAGAGGTGGAACCCAACACAGAACGTCAGGTGAAGAAAAGGCTCACGTGGAAAAATCATGCCTCCCTCACAAAATAGCTCTTATTTTCTCCTGTACTGTTTGACGTCACAGCTTCGCTTTAATATCACGGCAGCTGTTTATTTCTTTATCTGTGTTCTCCTCTAATTCTCTCTCTTTGTAGGTACAGAACAGGGTGTTTGCTTTGTGTGGTAGGAAGTGTCTAACAAGTCTTTCCTGTCCTAGATCTTTTTTTTCTTGTTTCGCTTCAGGCTTCTATCAAGCTTCACATCTCTCTCTAGCGTCAGGGGGAAAATCTCATACCTTCCTGGAAGTTCCTGTCAGTTGCGCATGCATGTGTGCTTTTAAAGAGCACCTGTCACTAACAGTGAAGGACAGGTTAATTCTGTTATGTATGGAAAAAAAAAAAACGAACGGCCTGTTGTCTGGAAGCTCATGTTTCATAATGAACACATGACATACTTCAGTCAGCCATATTATTAAAACCACCTGTCTAATATTGGGAAGGTCCTGCTTCTGCAGCCAAAACAGCTCTGACATGTTCAGGCATGGACTCTGAAGATGTGGTATCTTGTACCACAGTGTTAGCAGCAGATCCTGTCAGATTGAGGTCTGTGGAATTCGGAGGCCAGGTCATCACCTTGAGCTCTTTATCGTTTTCCTCAGATCATTCCTGGACAGTTTTATAGTGTGACAGGAGGCATTATCCTGCTGTTAGGGAGTACCGTTGCCATGAAGGGGTGTACTTGTTCTGCTGTAATGTTTAGGAAGGTGGTACACGTCAAAAGAACATTTACAGGAATGCCGTGACTCTCACTACCTGAGCCGGCTTGTCGTCTTCCTATAGTGGATATGGTGCCATCTTTTCTCTCATGGTATAAAAGCAAACGTGAGCTGTGTCCGAAATGTGCACTCGTTCACTATATAGGGCACTATGTAGTGAATCAGCCATTTTCACTACATAAATTTCCAACCGTCAATTTCACAGTTAGTGCACTACAAAATTACGGCAAAATCTAGTGTACAGACACTGTACACTACATGAAAACACACATACCATCATGCACTGCGGGTTTCTTTTACCGTGTCCTACATAGTGAATGAGTGTACTTTTCGGACACACTGCACACTCCTTTAGTACCTAGAGCTGGACTGAAACAAAAAATCGGCCCGGGCATTTTGAGCCACGTACCACACGCACCCCCGGACCAGCAGACGGGATTCCGCGCCAGCCCAAAATTGACATCGGCCCACCGGGCAAATACCCAACGGCCAGTCCAGCTCTGGTAGTCCCCCTCAGAGGGATCTATCTGTCACCGCGTCCACCAGACCCCGCATCATGGGCGGGCTGTGTCTGAACTAGAGACGAGACGTGTGTTTATGCGGCAGAGATAAACTGCCAAGATCCAGTGCACTATTTAAGCAATAGTTAGTAAAAACGTAACATCCCGAGTGTCCGAAATTTACTAAACGTCACCTCCCCCCGTTCACTAGTTAGCCCCCTATATAGCAAACACTATGTAGAGAATGAGTGAACAAGTGCACTTTTTGGACACAGCTATGGTTCTTCAGACCAAGCCACCTTCTTCCATTGGTCCAGTTCTGAGGCTCTTGTGCCTATTGTAGGTGCTGTTGATGGTGGACTGTGGTCAGCATGGGCACTCTGACCGGTCTGCAGCCATGTAGCCTCATACACAGCAAGCTTCTTCTGTGCTGTCTGTTCTGACTCCTTTCTATCTCAGCCAACATGAACTTTCTTAGCAATTTGTGCTTCATTATCTCTTCTGTTGGATTGGACTAGATGAGCTAGCCTTCACTCCATGCGTATGAATGAACCTTGGGCATCTATGACCTATTTGCTGGTTCACCAGGAACATTTTGGTCTGTACTGACCACCAGTAACGCCCCACAAGACCTTCTGTTTTGAAGGTGGTTTGACCCAGTTATTTGGCCCTTGCCAAAGTCGTTTGGATTCTTCTGCTCGCCCACTTTTCCTGTTATTAACACATCACTTGCTGCCTAATATATCCCACCCCTTGACAGGTGCCACTGTAACGAGATAATCAATGTTATTAGCCTCACCTGCCAGTGACTTGAATGTGGTGGCCGATTAGTTATGATTCACTGTCCTTCCATTTTTCTCCTTAAACATAATCATTTTTTATTGAATGTCTTGGTAGAGAAACTCACCTATTGCCCAATACTCACTTTCTGGTTCTGCAGGGCCTGACCTTGTTGTTTGTTTTTGTGTTTTCCAGGACTATCCTGCTGAGTGTTATATCCTTGCTGAACGAGCCTAACACTTTCTCTCCTGCTAACGTGGACGCCTCGGTCATGTACCGCAAGTGGAGAGACAGCAAGGGGAAGGACAGGGAGTACGCGGAGATCATTCGGTGAGGTTTCGCGTATTCGCTTTGAGTTTTAGGGGCTTATTTTCTGTGAGTAAAACCATGGCAACAGCTGGAATATTTTATAGGGAGTGATTCAGGGTGGCTGAACTGGCAGGAGCAGCTGGCACACACACTACATTCATAAAAGCAAACCCACTCTCCAAGAAAAGATACCAGGCAGACGTTTGAAATGCTGCCCATGAGTCATCAGTTTAGTTGACACATGCGAGCCACACCAACAATGCATGATGTCTAAGTCAAAGCAGACGGCGGGTGGCAATGGGGCAGGAAAACATGGAATACACCCCAAAGCCATTTTTCAATGACTGTTTTTCTCAGGACTGTGCCAGACTTTATCCATGTCAGCTATATGAGAGAATGCTGTTGACTAATCCACAAACACTCTAAACCATTAACTCTCTACCCCTCTACCTACCAATCCGTGCAAAGCCAATCAGAATCAGAAAACTTTATTGATCCCGAAGGAAATCGCTTATGTGATGACTGCCACAACACACAAAGACTAGAGGTGTGAACCTTCACAGGCCTCCCAATTCGATTCGATTACGATTATCATGTCAACGATTCGATATCTCGATGCATCACGATGCATCCAATCAATTTTATACGTTACTTCACAATTTTTATGTTTTCAAATACAAGCAGTGTGATGTAAGCTCCCGTTTTTATTAAAGAAATGGAAAATGTGAACAAGAATTGAGACCATTACACTAAATTGTAAATAGAAATAAAGAATACAAACATAGCTCATCAAAACATAAACAGAAATTGTGCCCATGGCATTACATTGTAACCAAAATAAGTAGTATAGGCCTAGCCTACATCTTCAATGAATATGGTCAGTCTTCAAAAACAAAACATTCTGCAGTGCTACTTTTTAACTAGATTTTTATAATAAAGCAGTGTCATCATGATATAATCGATTATGTCCTGCCACTGCATTGATGCATCATCGTCCACGTCCGCATCGCGATGCAGCGATTATGTGATTAATTTCAACACCCCTAACAAAGACACAGAGAGACACAAGAATAATGTAAAATAAAATCTAAATAAATATCCAAAATAAAAATCTGTAGAAAGAAAACCACCACAGTATGAATAGACTACGCTACACACAGAAATGGTTGGTAGTTCAGTGGAAAAACTATTGACACACATGGTATCTTGGAATAAATTAGAAAATCAGTAGCCATATAACGTAATTCACCAGTTAATACTCAAAGATATGATCACTTAATGTTGCACATTTTGATAACGAGTACAAGCATTTTGCCCTTTCAACATACCATATTACAAATGATTCATTTTACTGGTCAGATAACAGGGTAGAAAGATAATGATACTATTTATTTATTTCCTGTAAACACGTGGAGCATCATTAAACCACTTTGCACATGCTGGCAAGAAAATATTTTAGATGTTTGAAACATTTCAATGTAATCTGTTTCATATCTTTAACGCTAAATGTGGAAAATGACTGTAGTTATATACAGATGTTATGTGCAGTGGAGCTGTGCTGAAGTAACAGCAGTAAAAGACAAACATAAAGCTCTAATTTACACACGCCGTCAGTTTGTGTGGTGAGTTTGTGCTGTTTTAAAAATGTCTACTGTTAAGCATCACGTCAGATGGATGGATGGATGCATGGATAGTACAAGCTGAAACGGTGTTGACAATAAGGTGTGAATAATTGACTTTTATATGATTCCATAGAAATTGTTACTCAGAGTATCGGGATTCAGGTGAAGTTTCTGAGTCATGTCCTTCCTGAAATGTTTAAATTGTGCTGCCCTCTTGTGGTCACAAGGCTCACAGAGTTCATATGGCCATACACTCGATGTGAAAGTGAGGGTGGAACTGCTTTTAGAGGCCTTGCTTCATCTGATTTCACCATATTTTCACATGTTTGTTTATGCAGCATTAAGTTTGAGGTCATGGGCAAATATGGGCAGTATTGGGACACACCTGTTTTTCAGGGTTACTGTACTTCCAGTGAAGGAGAATCTTAATGCTTTAGCAGACCAAGACATTTTGGACAACGTCACACTTCTAACCTTGTGGACCCAGTTTGGGGAAGAACCTTTTCTATTCCAGCAGGACTGTGTCCCAGAACACAAAGCAGCTCCAT
>JBBPCY010000039.1:35582950-35610368 GCA_037974405.1 Brachyalestes nurse
TCAGCTATCTTGCTTTTAGGCTATTCATGAGTGGGGCCAAGTAAAATATTTTATTTCAATTTTTATTTTATATTGTGAATTGTCTGAATGCTAAATAAATAGTTTTGTAACAGATTTATTCTTTTAATAATATAATAATAATAATTTCTTTCGGTTTCGGCTTTTGGCCAAGTGTTTCCTCATTTTTGGTTTTCGGTTTCGGTCCAAAAAAAATCATTTTGGTGCATCCCTAATACAGAATAAATATCACACTGGTGTCCAGGCGACCAACCTCTTTAGGATTTTCTGTGCTGCTTCTGTAGATATGTCCATTCCCAGTTCGGCCAGGGACTGTTTGATCTCACGAGCATCCAGACGGCCTGAAAGCAGACAGGGAGAGATACGACAGCTCCAAACATTTTGCTATTACAGTTTAATTAAGAGGCACAGAGCCTAATGCAATCAAACCGGCAGTGAAACAGAGTGGCGGAGTTGTTCTGAATTAAGTAGGCATGCTGAGTTAAGGTGAGTGCTTTAATAACCTTAAAATAGAAGCATTATCATATTACATAAGGTGTTTTCAAGCACTCCTTTTTGTTGCTGTAATGAAAAATATATTGAATCGATTACAAATATTATGACTTGTCACAAAACCTTGATTCCTTTTTTGGAACTTGATTTTTTTCTGTTTGGTTTAATTTTTTTCCATTTGCTGGGCTTTACAGAGGCATGATTGCCAAAATAACATCTATAACAAATTACAGATATATACCATATATGCCTTGTGATAAAAAAAAAATCCAAAAGTTTGTTATATTATCTTACATTAACGTTTAGTTTTTACATTGCATTTATAATCATGAGGCTTCAGGCAATTGGCCCTACTATAAGCCCAAAGAATGTGAACCATACTACCATCATTGTTTTTGTCCAAGCTTTTGAAAGTGAGCCACAGTTTTTTCTCGTGCTCTTTCAGGTATCTGGTGAACTCGCTGAAGTCAAGTGTGCCGTCCTTGTTTCGGTCCCCACTGGTGACTATTTTCTGTTGAGAAATGCACACAAAACCGATGAACTATAAAATTGAGGGTGCAGAAAGTCACTCTTAGTTGATGCTTGACAAAAAACAGAAGCGTCCAACAGCATGAATCTGTAGAGCTAATTATGTGCTGATATGCCTAGTGGTTAGGGCGTTGGCCCTGCAATAAGAGGGTTGTGGGTTCGAATCCCAACTGCTAGTGTCGCCACTGAGGTACCCTTGAGTAAGGTACCGTCCCCACACACTGCTCTCCGGACGCCCCTCATTGGCGGCAGCCCACTGCTTCCCTTGGTGAATGGGTTAAATGCAGAGAAAGAATTTCACATCGTTTACATTGTGCTGTGGTGTGTACATTCAATTAAATTAAAATTAAAGATGGCCTTAGTTTATACAGACTGGCGGACAATAGAATAAGATGCGAGGCCAAAGGCGATCTCAACAAGGACCATGGCTGAACTTTCCATTATGTGAATATAACCGTACCGTACAGGTCTTTAGATTAAATAAGATAAGATAAGATTACCTTTATTGATCCCAACAAGTGGGAATTTCAACTTGTTACAGCAACTTGTACACACTTGGACATCATACATTTTGGAGATTTTGAAGCTCATGTTCTTTCATATGCATCCTTCATCATACTCTAATTTACCACTGACCTTACATTACACAGTTAATGTAGAGAATCATATCAAATATCATATCAAACATTACACATCTCACAAATGTTTTATTAGGCATCATATGAAGGTTGTATTACACATTCTGTTAAACATTACATCATGTCTGTTAGAGCCAGTATTACTCATTATAATATAGCACACTGGTTCTATGTTATACAACAGATCTTATATTAGATATTATAGTCTGCTGCCCTTAGATGATGTCATATTATATGCTATCTAGATATATCAGATATATTCCACTGCCCCTTACATGATATTATGTTATGTGCTATATACCTTATACCAGATAAATAGACATTATATTCGACTGCCCAATATGATGGTATATTATATGCTATATACATTATATATTACATGTATTAGACATTATATTCCACTACCTCTATATGACATTAGATACTATATATTTTATATCAGATGTATTAGACATTATATTCCACTGCCCCGTGTGACATTGTTTATAACTTCTATTAAGTATATTAGACATTACACTCAACTGTCTCTTATGAGATTATATTACTCACTCACTCATTTTCTGTAACCACTTAATCCTCACTAGGGTACCCGGAGCCTATCCCGGGGTTAACGAGTGCAAGGCAGGGGCTCACCCTGGGCGCAGGATATTATATGATATAGATTGTATTAGATATATAAAACAGTATATTTCACTGCACCTATATGACCTCTATATATCATTAGATGATATATACCTTATCCTAGATATATTACACATTATTTTCCACTGCACTTATATTAGATACTATATACCTTATAGTGGATATATTAGACACTGTATTCCGCTGCACCTATTTATTAGATATATAAGACATTTCATTGTCCCATATCAGGTTATACTTGCTACGTTAGATACATTAGACATTAACGTTATATTCCACCGGTCTAACACGATTCCCTTCATTGAAATACAACCTGCTCTCCGTCATACAACCACGTGATCCTTAGGAATGAAACGCATACTCTAATGGTTAGTAAATCCCACATAAATATGAGATTAATGCACAGCACATCTTCAGCAGAGACGGAAAACGCATTTATAGGACACCGTCAGGCCCGGCTGAGCTGAGCTGGACTGGATGAAGCGCACGGATGGAGGGGGGTGGGGGCAGTACCTGAGCTGCTCCTGTCCGGAGAGAAATTCCCATGGCTATGAGGCCTGCTCGGAGCTCGGCCACGTCCAGCTTCCCGTCTCTGTTCGTGTCGAGCTTCTCGAAAAGCTCCTCGTAGCTCTTCTGGCTCTCCTCATCCCAGCAGCCCCCCGCGGTGGGACCCATTCTGAGCCGTCGCCTCCCTGGAGGTGGAGGTACTCCTGTTGTCCTGTTATGCAGAAATAAAAGGCCCGGACAGCTCTAAGGAGGCCGGTGCATGAATCCACCAAGGTGAAGACACCTCTTTTAAATGTAGTGGAACCGATGTGTTGGAGAAACGGCTGCAAACCCACAGGAGCAGGTCAGCCCAGGCTGCTCTAGCGGGGCGGGGCTTACCGCTGACCACGCCCACTGCGGCGTGTCATTCAGACAGAATGGACCAATAGTGGAGCTGCATCTTTATTCATAGCTTATTATGAAGCTGAGGGAAGGCAAAAACTAAGAAATACAAAGTAATATCATGGTAATAATCCTGAGACCAATACTGACACATTTAGAATGTGTTGGAATTTTTGCAGTTTTATTTTCTGTAATTTATTATAATAGTTATGCATAGACTTTCAAACTTTTTTTGAAGCCCACATGTACTGGTTTTCACTGTAAAAAAAGTTTGAAAGTCTATGCATAACTATTGTGTTGCATGGATGTGTGTGTGTGTGTGTGCGCGCGCGCATCATAAGGCTTTACCTGCTACACTCGTTACATATTAGGAAAACTAATAATAATAATAATAATAATAATAATAATAATAATAAATAATAAAACTTTAGTTGTATAATACATTTAAAGCTAAATTACAGCTCAAAGTGCTTCACAGTCAAGAAATGACATAAACATGAACATAAAGAAACGAAGATGGGAAAATAAAAACGAATCAGACATAAATCAAATAAAAACCGGAATACCACAACAGATTAAATCAAACATTTAAGAAAATACAAATTAAATACATTTCAAGAAAGTTATCCAAATCAAACTAAAAGGCTTGAGGTTTAATTATTGAAGTTATTAGGTGTGACTAGACTAGTAACATTAGCTGAGATTAGAGAAGAAGATTATCCCTTTGGATTAATTCCCTTCTATAAAATATAAAAAAAACAAACCCAAACGTTGAGTATTTGGACACTGCATGACATCCAATGTGAACATGACATTGTTAGACTTCTGATTACCTCTTTCTAAACTTACTAAAGTGTGTGTAATTTGCCCACATATGTCAGCAGGGAAATCCTTTGTGTCATAGTGTGTTATACTGGTTGAAGGATTTTGCAGTCCCATAGAGCCTATGACCCCCTATAGTTCCAAGGCCCACCAGTAGGTCTGCTGATAATGATGGTATAGGTTGTTTCAGGTTTCAGTCAGCAGGGGGCAGCACAGCCCTCATTTTAGGCAACTATAAGGGATGAAAGAACAGTGTTGCAGACTGCACAACTCACATAAACGCTTAATATTAGATACTAGATCAAGTGCTGAAATTAAATGGTTAAAAAATGAAGATTTGAAAAAAATTAAACAGACTGTTAAATACTGTTTTACAGGGAATTTAATGAAACAGGATTACACTGATTTTTTCATTAAGCGTACATTTTTCTTTCATTTGTTAATTTGCCAAATATTAATCAATCCTTTAAAAAGCATCATTTTGTAGGATAACAGCTCTTCTTTTAACCTATAGTCTAAAGAAGAACAAAAAAGTGGTACATTTTCATTTTGTAATGAGGAAAGATTTTTTTTCCTAAAGATTTAAAAGAAGAACACATGCATTTGATGAATAGTCTTCTAAGGCCTATAATCACCAGTAGTTACTGTCTAGTGCTGAAATGCTGAGAAACATTATGATGGAGTTTAATTGGTGAAAGGCTGACACAACTCCCCTCCTCCACCGTGGACATGCAGAAGCACACACACATTGTAAGTCCTGTCTCTGTGGGGCGTTTCCTACAGAAGCTGGATGCTGCTGTGCTACACCCAAGCAATCATAATATTAACCTTTTAATTTCCAAAAGGAACTTAATTTTTTCAAATAAAGCTATTTTTTATTTAAAAAAACAGACATGGATTGATGTTACACTGGCACTGGGTCATTAAAGTCCTGGATTTGATTCTGTGTACGAGCCTTGGGAGTAGATGTACTGGCCCTGCACCCTGGATTTTAGAGAAATATTCCTATCGAATAAGGGACTTGGGACTATCAATGGGTTTACAGAATCTGTGGACTGAATCTGTGAGCTATTATCTTAAATAGAAAAGATCTCAAATGGGCTGGGCTTTCAGCTTGGACTGAGACTGAAGCCATGATTGGGCTCCACAATGTCCAGTCAAAATGTCCTCAGCTCTCATCATCATGGGGACATCTGGTCCAAACAAAGAGCTAAACACACTCATTGTATTTCTATCTTTGTGAGGGTTGTGTCCTTTCTTGTGTTACTGTAGATACAGATGGTGACAAAGAAAAAAAAACATTGAGTGGATAACCTCAGAGGAAGATCTAAGTGACTTTGACAGAGGGTTTATTATTAGAGAATGGAGCTTCAGTCACAAGGACTGTGTTTTAAAAGGAACAGTGACATCATCTTTGATATTTATGGGAAATCAATAAGTCGTACTTTAGTGTGATATGTAAGTGAAAACAGAAGAGTATCTGTTTCTCAAGCGAATGGGAATGTCAATGCCAAACATGATCAGACTGGTTCATCTACATACTAATGGGTTAATAGCAAGGCTGCAGTGCATAACCCCCCTCCCCCTTACAGAGATAAATGACCCTTTAAGAAGTCAGTGGTGTCAAAAACACAGGCACTGGCCTACAGAAGTGTTGAAAAAAGCGATACTGTTGGATTAGTCATCCGTCACCATATCAAGTGGGTGAGTGCATGTGTTGCATATACCAACAGAACAGTACAGCCCCAAAGGCTTGACTGCAGTGAGTGGGGGTGATGGGGGTGCTGTGTGTTGTGTGTGGGGGCTGGGTTCCTGTGGCTCTGTTATGCTAAGGGAGTATTTTGCTGGCATGGTTTGGATCCACTTGTCCCCTGATTAAAAATAGACTCATCCAGGATGACAATGTTCCATACATAGTCGGCATGAGGGGTCACTGAATAGTATGTTGAGTATGAAAACGACATAAAATTGTATTCTATTACCCAAATTGATAGATTTTGGTCTCACAGTGCCCTCCTCCCCCAATAAGATAAAGATTGTGAGAGCATCTGTTGAAAGAATGGTGTTCTATCTCTATAGCCCAGTTCTTTACCAAAGGACATCTAAGATGCTACAAAGCCTCTTTATAGCTATACTTCTTTTGTCACCTCCCTGTGTTTTGCTGCTCCACCTAAACCCAGTCCATATCATAACTTCATCAGGCTTTTGGTAGATTTTGGTCTAACAGAATGGTAGATTTTGGTCATACAGCACTCTCCACCCCCATCAGGATATAGATTGTGGGAGCATCTTTTGGGAGAATGGTGTTCCATCTCTACAGAAGAGTTCTTTGCCAAGGCAGATCCAAGCTGCTACTAAGCCTCTTTATATCCTTCCTTCTTCACCTGCTTATATGTTGCTGCTCCCCCTAAACCCAATATGAACCTCATGAACCTCATCAGGTTTTTAAAAAGTAAACCAAACTTCCCAATACAAAAACAGCTGCAAAGAAACTGGGGACCGTCCAAATGTCCCCAAAACGTCAAAACGTCCCCACGACGTGGGTCTGTTTTCAGTCACCTCGACGATCTCACAAAGAAAACACACACACACACACACACAAAGAGCAGAACACACACACACATACGCTCAGCGCTCGCGCCGTCAGCCGCCACCTGCGCGCGCGCACTCTTCTCGCGCCGGTGAATCACGTTTGAGCCCCTTCAGTCTCTCCAAGGCAGCAGCAAAGAGCCTCCATTTTAAAGAGCCTGCTGGGTTAGCACCCTCCCCAACCCCCTTATCTCGGAGCTCGACAGCAGCGTTGACGCTCGACAAGTATCTCATCGTCGCTGGGGCTCGGAGCATCTGGGTTTTTTTATCCGGAATCACCAGAAACCATGACGGAGCCAGTGAGCACGACATGAACTGAAGGCGCTGGAGGTGGTGGGGGAAGGCCAGGCAGGTGCAGAACATAATAAACGACGTTCAGAACGGAGGGATCATAACGCACTGGAGAGAGCCTGAGGTGAGATGAGTGCTGGGAATGTAACTTAGCAATTGTTGTTACCGATGTGTGTGTGTGTGTGTGTGTGTGTGTGTGTGTGAATAGGACATGCAGATGATGGAGCTTGCTGCAGCTGCTGTGTGCCCAGCACCTATGCCTCTATTGTGCTGGCTGTGTGTGTCTGCAGGTGTGTCAGGTTTCAGCCAGCTTCCAGCATCCAGGCATCCTAAATAAGATGAATGCCCAGCTCTGAGCATCCTCCTCTGCTTCCAGTGGGTCTGTTTGGTGCAGACCTGCTGTATTAATCTGCTGCATTAATCTTTTATGAATGAGGCTGGGAAATAATTACACAGAGAAAGCCAATCAGCAGATTAGGCTAAGTAAATGCTGTCCTTCACACACACACACACACACACACACACACACACTCCTCGGGCATGCTGTTCTGTGTGTACAACATGGTACGTGCTTTGTTTTGCTGTGTATCAGTATCTTGGTGGCAGTTTGACATTCCCGGTTCTCCAAGGAGCAAATTTAGAATGCATGTCTATCCAAGACCCCCCTCCCCTCCCACACACACACATGCATATACACATGCATAATTGTGGCAATTGTGTAACCTTAATACTTTAATCAGGGCAGGCCTAATTTAGCCCATTTTGACATGTTCCAAATTTAGTGCCTCTCAGCGTTAAAGGTAAAAAAAAGTCTAATTCACACAATGTCCCACTTGCCCCAGATGGAGTCGATCGGCCGAGACACGTTTGCAAGTCCAAACAACTAGTTTAGAACTGGAGCTACGGGTCTTAATGTTGCCAACAAACCCTGGAAGTCGATAGTCATCCAAATAATTTCTGTTAATACTCCCATAAATGCACTCAAACCACATAGAGCTCTTTATTAAGGTGGAACAGATTCATATATGTGGTTTAGGAGCTGGAAAAAATGAACAAAATGTTAAAGGTAGCTATTTCAGACAACACCAGGTCTGGAGAAGAGTGATCTTGCATTAGATTCCTGTGTGTTTATGATGACTGCCTGCAGCTTGTGGCTACAGAGCAAAGCTTCTTTCATTTTTAAAGATCACATTAAGTCATTCTTGGTCCTAAACCACATCCACAAGACTACACCATCTCAACGAAGAGATGGATGCGGTGGGTTGTGAGATGACTTGGGATGTATTTATCAAAATGATTTGGGTGACTATTGATTTCTTAGCCACAAAAGCCTTGTATTTCCTAGAAAGCTTTGGACTCCAGACACGTCTGGTCTGACTGACTGAGTCTGGAGTCGGTGGAATAGAGTGTGAAGTTGGTGTTTTGCTGAACTGTCCCTTTAATGGTTTGCTCTTTGCTGTGAGTATGTGTGTGTGTGTGTGTGTGAGGGCACATATGTTCATCAGTTGATAACCCAAAATTAGAACATCCAGAAGGGCCAGAGGGAAGAGATTTCAACTCATCTCAGCGTCTGCTGCCTCTGCTCACAGCATTTCGAGCACTGTCTGTCAACTCACCATGTGTACACACACACACACACACATGCAAACACACACACTGTCTCAGATCCGTGTCTCTAAATATCAGCTAGACAAAGGATCAGGGCTGTGGTCGATGCATGAGTAGGCACAATTACTCCTGCTAAACCATCTGCGCTAAATATAGAAGCAAGCTGGACTTCGCATCGCTTTGTCCCCAAAGTAAATACACAAACGTGCACACACACACACACACTTGTGCATGCAATTGCACGCACCGAGCAACAGAGAGAGCGACTCGGAGGCTAGGATAGGCTCGGTCACGCTGCAGTATGATCACACATGGACGCAGAGTGAAATACACAGATAGAATGCTACAATGTTATAGTGTTCCATGGTGCAGTTTATAGAATAATCAATACTTATATATTAAGAGTGTCTCGGAGAGTAACTGGTGTGTGGGAGCACATGAAAGGAGATGAGGAGGGAGAGACGCAGCCTCTGGCTCGGACTTCCTCTTATGACGATTAAGGTCTCAGATACAAAGAGGTGGACGGTGCGAGATAAACAGAGACGTTTTACACGTGTGTGGGTCACAGAGATAAACAGAAGGTGAACAAGACACTGGGAAAATACCAAGTGTCCATTTCATTTGCCTGAATCACAGTTGCATACAATATGGACAAAAGCCCTGTCCATTATGTTGCTTTGTTTTGCGAATTTGATACTTTTTGCAATATATTATAAACACAACAATGGATCAGTAATGTGAGTTGACAGCTGGGCAACATGACAGTATTTTGATTGTTATCATGATGAATTACGTCATCATATGTCAAAGTACACTTTTCTGGGCATGTTGTGAAAATCATCAGTGACCACCTGCATGTTTTATTACAAAGAAAAACATAATTCATTTAGTTTTATTGGATTCAGTGATGTGCAGTCTGTGAAGTGTTGAATACAAATCATTGCATTTAGTTTTTCATTGTATGATGTGCTACTGGTTGGACTGAAGAAAAAGGTGATATATACTATGCATATACATTTTTTCATCATTCCATCGAAACCTATGCATACAAATGATTTTTATGCACTAAATCCAATTAAACATGGCTAATTATACTCTTGCCAATACTGACATATTGATCAGCAAGTCCCAACTTATCAAACCTTGTGGAAATGTTTTTGGTATTGCGATGTTTTATTTTTGCCCACTGATTGCATTATTACATTGTGATTAGATGTTTTGCATGTCTGTTCAATGTCCCTGTCGTATCTTGAGACTGAGGTTTTCAGAATATACCAGGTCTACCTTACGAGGTTGTACTTCTCTGTATTTTTAGTTCACAGTGTAATAAAGCAATCTGTGGGTCTTGGACTGTGCCTGAAATACAGAGGTGACAAAAAAGTAGTGTACACTCAGGAGGAGTGTCCAGCAGTCAGTTCTTCTGTTTAACACAGAACCACTGTAGTGTTTATTTTTGCAAATTAATTGCATGAATACATTGTGATAGGTCATTTTGCATGTCTGTGCAGTGGTCCTGTCCTATCAGAGATGGCGGTTCTCAAAATACACCAGGTCTACCTTACCTGGCAATATTTCTCTGTATTTTTATTCCACAGTGGTTCTGTGTTTAACACAAACACCGATTGCTAGGCTCTGCTTCGGAGTGTGCAGCACTTTATTGTCGCCGCTGTGTTTCAGTCACAGTCCTAAACTAATTGATTTTAATGAGGACTTCGTCCACGCCTGAGTTTCAGTTTAAGCTTGGACAATGCTGTTATTTAGGCAAATGATCATTGTCTACAGAATTACTGCGATAAATTATATGACCGTGATCCCACTTTAGTTACAAAGTAAGAGAAACTAATCCCTAATGGTAATATAATTACCGTACAATTTCCATCTGGCCTAGCTTCTCATATAACAGCCATATTGAAATGTGTTGGTTTGGCAACATTTTGGTTTCCAACCAAACAACCCTGTATGTGAACAGTGTTACGTGGTGTTTGTGCAGAAGACTTTGTTTAGAAAAGATTATTAGCATGGATGGTAACATAACCAGCTTGCAAGCACATATCAGGATCCGTCGTCCAGCTCTGGGAGCTAAACTGAATTTGATGTGTAGAGGAGGAGAGAGTTCAACCCTCTGGCGAAATCAGCAAACTGGCACCTCATCCATCAGAATCTTTTTTTTTTCATTTCCATGTTCTTCAGCATTCTTGGCCAGGAATCTGCATTACAATTTTTGATTTAGAATTATGCATTAGTGTAGGTAATTAGTTCTGTGTGTATGGCCTATATTTAAATGCAACCTATATGTACAATTGACTATTAGAACGATAGCATGAAGGGAATAGACAAACAAGGGCAAAGCTCTTAAAAATCCAGTGGCATGTTACGTTATACATGCACTCATTTGCAAAATCTCAGCAGTTATTTTTTAGCGATTGCGATATTAAAAAATCGGCTAAAGGCCATCGGCTAAAGGCCATCAATATCTTTTAGCTTGACCATCACCACTCCATCTCGCTGCCTCAGATCCTCCTCTTCTATTGCTCTCTCTGTCCCTTCTCCCCATCTTGCCCCAATATCTTTGGAATTCTCCACCTCCTGACATAAGAAACATCACTTCTTTTCCTCTTTTTAAGTCTAGATTCAAAACTCACCTGTTCAAAATAGCTTATTCAACATAAATGTCTCCACTCTGCCGTTTTATTTTGGATTGTTTTATGTAGATTCTGTAAGTTGTCTGCTCCTATGCTTGTTCTTTTGTTATTCTGATGTGTACAGTGTCCTTAAAATGTATTATTAAAGAGTCAGCCTCACTGTGCAGAATCATTCTGCATGGTGGAAAGACACTTTTGTCAGTGCCGGTCACTTTCTATTATGCCTTCCTCCTCCTCTCGTATGAACGTAGAAACTCTTTCCCATGTATGGTTCGATAAAGAAGTGTCTTTTAATGTCAGATGACATTATGACTCATTTTATAGGCCTGCTATGAAGATTTATTCTGAACCCTTAAGAATAATGCCAAGCTAGTCAAGACATTTTGTTCAGTGCTTTGTGGAAAACTCTTCTATCTGACTAATGGGACCTCTTTGATGTTTTTTTATCTTCCCTTTCTGTTTCTGAGCAGGAAGCAAATTGGCGCGGATGAGCCTCTGCGGCTGAGAATAACGCACCGAGAGAGATCATTAACACATTGGGACACACACGCACAGGCATAGCTGTCCACCCACCAGCACACACAAAAACGCCAACACCCGTGCACACGCACACACACACTCTCACACAGATGGCACTGGAGAATTCCACCTTCTCCTCCCGTCCAGAGTCCCTTTCCCTGCCCGTCCCAGAGAAAGGGGAGGAGCCTGTGCAGGAGGCCAAAGAAGATGCGCCGTCCACTGGAGTCTTCAACGTGTCTGAGGAGCTCGGCCATGTGGTTACTACGGAGACGTCCCCGCCGCCGCAGCTGTCCACTAATAACAACATGTCCTTCCAGGACAAGATGGCTGCACGTGAGGCCCAAGCCAATCAGCCACGGAAGAAGGTGCAGGGCACGGGGCAGGAGCGCGGAAAGTTCGGCTGGGGTGAGAAATCTGAACTTCCTCGCCTTCTTAATTTAGCATCGCTGTCATAAGAAAACCGTGAACCTCTGCTTCCGATTTTGTCCTTTATATCTAATGAAGCCAGCCGCCCTTCAGAGTGTGTGAAGATGACAAATAGACCAGTAGAGAAATCTTTAAAAGAATGATTTAGGAGGAAATCTGATTTATTCCAAATGCTGTTGCTCATTCAAGACATATTTGGTGTCCAGCTTGTCTTTTGAACTGGAGATACAATGTTTCTAACACACACTGGAACTCAATAGTCACCCAGATTGTTTCCACAAAAATACATCACCAAGACGTCTCTAAACCTGCTCAAACTGGATCCAGCGCTTTATTAATGTGGCTCAGACTTGTGCATGTGGTTTAGGATGCAGTATTGACTTACTGAGAACTATAAAAATCACCTTTACAGGTAGCAATTTAGACAAGGAATGATCTTGTACCAACTTCCTCCATTCTTCCATGTTCATTGGTACAAAAACTGATTCTTGATCTTGAAGGGGTTTGTAAAAATACGCTCTGTTGTCTAAAATGACTGCCTGTAGCGTTCGGCTACGCAGTGAAGTTTGCTTCTTTTTGTAGCCCACAGTAAGTCATGCTGTGTCCTAAACCACATGCAGCCTGTGCCACTTTAATGAAGCGCTGGATGTGGTTTGAGCCATTTATGTGGAGTTTCTGGAACATATTTACAGCAAGGATCTGGGTGGTTATTGACTTCTAGAATTTTTATAGCATCTTGTAGCTCCAGCATTAAATTAAAGAAGCAAACTCTGGACTCTTTGCTGATCTATTCTGGGGTAGGTGGAACAGTGTGTAACATTGATTTTTCAATGAACTATTCCTTTAAATGTATTGACCAACTGCATAAATAATATTATTCAGAACTATGCATTATTTGATAACAGCTTTGAAACTGAAATGTCACTTATGTAGTTGTCGCTGAGAGGAATTGGCTCTTATTGTTGGAGGATTTTTTTCTTGTCCTTCTCCTGTAAAGTCACTATCTTGCAGAAGGTTGTGTCGTGACACCAGTGTTAAATGTGATGAAAATTGTACCTGCGCCACTGCCATGTTTTTAAAAAGCGCATCCTCTGCATCCTCCTTCTGCAGAATCAGACACTGCAGGATTTGGACTTGGGGTCTGTTATGCCACTCTGACAATTTGTGTGTGTGTGTGTACATGAGACGAAAAAAAAAAAAAACAGTGTGATGTAACTCTGCTTTATGTCTTTCTTCATTCTCTCCCATTCTGTCCACACTGGCTCTGCTCTCTGATGCTTTACATCTGTTATGCTTTCCCTTTCCAATTTCTCTGTTCGGCTCTGTTTCTCCATCTCCAGGACGCAGTAAGCGCAAGCGGCAGCGCTATGTGGAGAAGAACGGCCGCTGTAACGTGCAGCACGGTAACATGCGGGAAACATACCGTTACCTGACAGACATTTTCACCACGTTGGTGGACCTGAACTGGCGCTGCTCGCTCTTCGTCTTCGTCATGGCCTACGCCGTCACCTGGCTCTTCTTCGGAGCTATCTGGTACCTCATTGCATACTGCAGGTGTGGAATGTGCATCCCCACAGACGTTTAATTTCTTATGTAAAGGGCCCATATCCTAAAAAAACAGCATAATCCCTGCTGTTTAAAAATGAGAGTTTGTTGCACTATGTTAGCATTAAATTTTCAAAACATGCTTGCGGAAACCAAGCTGCAGCCTCAGTGATGAATTCATCGTGGCTGTGATCTGGCATCCAAAAGGAATGGCTGATGGTTGGGTTTTTTTTTTTACATTCTTGAGGATCTCAGTCTAAAATGACCAGTTAGTTCCATATGTTTTAACCCAGACTGCTTTTTGAATGCGGAATAATAGAAGGAAGCCAGTAAGAAACAAAGGTTATTTACATATGTCAATTTCTAAGAGATTAAGAGATTTAAAATGAATGACCATAGAAACAGTGACTGTTTTTGATATACAAAACCAAATACAGTTAATATTATACATCTATTAGAATTTTTAATAGACTAGAAAATGTAGAATATGAGTCCTTAAAAGAGAGGAAAAGGCTACAAATATATTATTATACAAATGTTGTAACACAATTACATATTATGCCTGTTTTGTTAGGAGTTTAATTCAACTGAAAGGCTAATGTGCAGATGGGTTCACAATCACAGCAGACACACACACAGACACACACACATGCACAGCTGTGGACCTTAGTTGTATTTGCTGTATATTCCTCAAAGTTTCCTGCAGGTATAGAGCACTCATGCACACAAACACACACACACACACACACCTTCACGCAAAAACACATGTATGCACACACAGAAAAAGTATGCACACATAACCACCTGAGATTAACCTGCAGTCATTTGAGTGGGTGAGTACTAGAGAACATGAATACAACACACTCCTACTCTTGGCTTCTCTCTCTCTTGTGCTCTCTATCCGATCTACTCTCTAGCTAAATCTAGGTTTCAGAAAAACACTCCTGTTTGCCAGGATTAAAGGGTGCCATTGAAACAAAACGATTATTTTAGTATTAACTTATTGTTTGACATATTATATAAAACCATTAGGTCAGAGGATTTCAGTCCGGTCCTCAGGGGATCTAATCAGTGGTCCGCAGCTCTAAACAGAGGGGGAATCAAGTGTGCTGAGTGTCGAACCAAAATGTCATTTGGCTGTTGTTACTGCAGAACTGGACTAAGGGTGGATGAATTGATGATATGGTGGTGTTATCGGCTTTTCTGATCTCCTGTTATTTTCCATCTCATGTTCCATCTCTTGTGTTTACTTGGTAGCTTAGACAGAAGGACATCAGTTAACCGATTTTAAGTCCACGCCCAGACAGCTGTCTTCAAGAACTGATTATCAGTTTTTAACCCATGTTTGAACCTAACTTTGGTAACTTTAAAAAAACACTGACCAACAGCATAAAAATGAGTTTGAATCCTAAACAGGGAAGTTCATTAAGTTCATTAGAGTTTATTTTTTCCAAATTCATTCATTCATTCATTCGTTTTCTGTAACCACGTAATCTCCACTAGGTTTGCGGGCACCCGGAGCCTATCCCGGGGTCTACAGGTGCGAGACTCATCCTGGGCGGGGCGGGTGGAGTACACACACACCCCATTTGCTCACACTTATTTCCCTACGTCCTTAATTAAATCATGGTGTGTGTGTATATATTATATATACCAATGGATAGGATACTTGTCTCTGGACCAAGGGGTCATGGGCTCGAATCCTACCTTCAGCATACCACCAGTGGGTCCCTGAGCAAGACCCTCAACCCCAAGTTGCTCCAGGGAGACTGCCCCCTGTAGTTAGGAAATGGAAGTCGCTTTGGATAAAAAACGTCTGGCAAATGCTGTAAATGTAAATATATAATCTATTCCATTTTCGCAAACCCCAGGAAAATGATATACAGTGAATATATATCACACTCATGTATCACAACAAAGTATTGTGATACATTTATGCCATTTTGTCCATCCCTAAACTTGACTGGAATTCTTTTACACTGAGTCACATATAGGATATTCACAAACTGACAGTGTACAAAAAGCAAATGCTTGGAAAGAATTGATCTTATTTCTCTCTTTGTCTCTCTCTCTCCAGGGGCGATCTGGACCACTTAGAGGACGACACATGGACTCCATGTGTGAATAATGTTAATGGTTTCATCTCTGCATTCCTCTTCTCCATTGAAACCGAGACAACCATCGGCTACGGCCATCGCGTCATCACTGACCAGTGTCCAGTAGGCACCATGCTCCTGCTGCTGCAGGCCATACTGGGCTCCATGGTCAATGCATTTATGGTAGGACACGCAGAAAGACACACACGCATTGATTTTGCTGCAATGCATTGGATTTGTTTCAATGAAATGTGTATATATTGTCCTCGTTAATATTATACAACACTGGGATGTCGTATTGAAATATTAAATATTGTTAAATAATTCAGTTGTTCAATGAACAAAATGCTTATGTCAATGTAGCAAGTGCACATTTGAATGTTAAAAGCTGTCTGCAGTGCCTCTCAGTGTGTTCCCAAGCACTGCAGCACAGCTAATGCAGCTACTCGTGCCATGAACTTTTCACTGCGTTTGGCTTTCGTGTGCTTTCACTCTCGCAGCCACTCTGTTTTAGCCCGTAATTGACAGTGATATCATGGTTGTGGGTAGGCTTCTAATTATTATTACATAATAGCCTGACCATAATTATTTGAGCTGATCACAGTTATTTAAGCTGACCACAATTATTTTCCACAGTCGATGGCTTTCTCAATCATATGTTTACGTCACAACAGAATGCGCACCGAGTACGGTTTCATTTTTTGAATTGAGGCAATGAAAGAAAGCAGAAAATGCATTTATTGTGACAACTATTTTTCTCCTCTGGGATTGAGAATCACTTGTTTATCACAGTGTGAGATTCAGTGGATGATGTATTAGATGGTGTCACGTGTCCTTCTTTATTTCTTTGCATCTGTAAGCATAATATTTGTCAGTTAGTTTATTTGGTTTTGGGTGGTAGAGTGTAGTGGATAGTGCTGTCCCCTCACAGTAAAGTCCTGGGTTTAATGTTATGTTAAATGCATACTCTCCCCATGTCAGTGTGAGTTTCCAGTGGACACTCTGGTTTCCTCCCACAGCCCTAAGACATGTCAGGTAGATTGGAAACAGCACATTGCCCCTAGTTGTGAATTTGTCCACCCTATGATGGATTTTTTTCTCCGCCCTGTGACCGCTTGGATAGGCTCCAGGCCCCTACAACCCTGGTTAATTAGAAGGGGTTCAGATAATGGATGGGTAGCTTTTGGCAATATTGACTTTTGCAGTGTCCACATCCTTAAAGTATCAGTTCAGTCATTTTGCACAGTGTCCAGGGGCGTTCTTATATATGACGTTTTTAAAAAACGCGGCCTTCTGAATGCAATTGCTGTTTCCCATTCGAATTATCATGCTGCATGCATCTGCCAGGAGACATCACAAATGCGGATTATCATACTGATTAGCATATTGGAGTAGTTGCATAGTATTCAGGGTGAAAAGTCATTAATATTAATTTTGACAGTTAACACGTCAGCTTCACACCTTATCTCTGCACCAGATGCACTTATTTCTCTATTTCTCTCCCCCTCTCTATCTTTCTCTGTCTGTCTTCCTCTAAATTTAAGCCAGGCTGTGTAATATTTCATATTGGATTCATTTTATGTGTTGTGGGTGAGAGAATAGGTTCTGTTTTTCATCTCACTCAATTCTCTTTCCTGTACAGATCCTCCAAAGTGGCAACTGTGTATGTGTGTGTGCTTGTGTGTGTGTATAGGAGTTATTTCAGACAGAGCCAAATGAGTCATACATTTCAAAAAAGAGGACGTTCCTCTTTCTCCCTCTCCTCTATATTTTCACCTCTCTGTCCTCCCCTCTCCCTTTTTTATCCTTTATTATTCTCTCTATCTTCTGAAATAAGATTAATTTTAGTAATTTATCAACCCTGATTGTATTTAATAGTGCTGTAACAGGATAGGGATTAAAATGAGGACTAAATGTGTGTGTGTGTGTGTGTGTGTGTGTAATGAGTTAATTGTATTGTTCTGAGTGTCCTGGTTTAACATCTCGTCCTAAGGCTGTGTTTCACCCATATATTTCAGGACTTGTACACACACAGTTCAGTATTATTATATTTGTGGGGACTTCCATGGCGTTGAGTAATACTTTGAGTAAAGTAGCACTACACCTACAGCTAAAACCAACCCATTTTAACCTCAGTAACAGAAGGGCATTTTTTTCGCTTTCTTATTTTATTTAAAGGTGTACATCAGTTCCACAACACAACAATAAATATATTACATCAAAATTGTGCCACAGATCATATGCAGATTTAACTCAAGCTTTTTTACTGCAGTGTGGACTGATCACGCATACACAGACATGATATAAAAAATGATATTATAAAGATATACACCTATCAGCCTCAGCTTTAAAAACACCTTTTAATATTGTGTCGACCCCCTGTTCTGTCAAGGCATGGACTCCACAAGACCTCTGAGGGTGTTCTGGGGTATCTGCTCCAAGACGTTAGCAGTAGATCCTTTAAGTCCTGTAAGTCCTCTATAGATCAGACATGTTTGTCCAGCACATCCTCCCCAAATTGAGATCTGGGAAATTCGCAGGCCATGCCCTCACCTTGAACTCTTTGTCATGTTCCTCAAACCATTCCTGGGCAATTTTTGCAGTGAGGCAGGGCTCCTTATCCTGCTGAAAGAGGCCACTGCCATTATGGAACATCGTTTCCATGAAGAGGTGTGCTTAGTCTGCAGGAATGTTTAGGAGGGCAGTATGTGCCAATGTAACATCCACATGAATGCCAGAACCAAAGGTTTCCCATAAGAACACTGGCCATGATCCAGTTCTAATGTCCACGTGCCCATAGTAGGTGATTTTGGCAGAGGTCAGCATGGGCACTCTGACTGGTCTGCAGCCCCATATGCTGCAAGCTGTGTTGCACTGTGTGTTGCAACACCTTTCTTACAAAACCATCATTAACTTTTTCACCAGTTTGTACTAGAGTAGCTTTTCTGTGGAATCGAATCATATGAGGTTGCCTTCATTCCCCGCACCCATCAGTGAGTCTTGGGATCCCATGACGCTATCACCAGGGAGTGGTTGACCTTCCTTTGACCACTTTTAATAGGTATTGATCATTGCATACTGGAAACACCCCTCAAGACCTGTCACTTTGGAGATGCTGTGATCCAGCTAGCAATCACAATCTGGCTCTCATCAAAATTGCTCTGATTCTAATGCTTGCCCATTTTACCTTCCTTCCGAGACATCAACTTCAAGAAATGGCTGTTTACTCGCTGCCTATTATATCCCACCTTCTGATAGATGCCACTGTAAGGAGATACTCTTCTCCTGTCAGTTGTTTTAATGTTGTAGCTGATCAGTGTATATCATATATGATATGTATCAAAACATATGTAGGGATTAAATATGTCTAAAAAAGAAATAGAGACTTATTAGTCATTCATTTTGTTTGATAACGCCTAAAATATATCCATTAAGAAAGTCAACTGTGGGCCAAAAACAATAACTTAAGTTAATATAGATTTCACTCTTCTTTTGGCTGTTACACCACTGTCATACTGACTTTTAAGCGAGTGTCTCTGTCTCTCTCTTTGTAGTATTTATTTGTTTCCATATCCTTTAATTCTCTTTCGTCTGTCTCTCAGGTGGGATGCATGTTTGTGAAGATCTCTCAGCCAAACAAGCGAGCAGAGACACTGGTGTTTTCCCGGAATGCGGTCATCTCTCTGCGGGACGATAAGCTGTGTCTGATGTTCCGAGTCGGGGATTTAAGATCTTCACACATTGTTGGAGCCAACATGAGAGCCAAACTCATCAAGTCCAAACAGACTCAAGAGGGTGAGACACCAGCTCTTACATCATCCACACTACAAAACATTCAACTGAAATCAAAGGCTTCGACTGCAGCAGATCAGAGACGAAGTTCGAGAAGAATACAATGGTGCCATCTGGTGGTGAGCCACAGGGTCTGGGAGATCCTGTCATCTGTGGAAATACAGAAATCCACTGTTGCAAATTGTTTAGATTTGGTTTCTCTAGAAAGGTGCATCTCACACCAAATCATTGAATGACTACATTTATCTTAAAATATCTTGAATTATATAGTTTTAAAAAGTCTGTCCACTTACTCTTTAAGCTCTTCATGGAGAACCGTGTACATTTGATCTCAACACATTTCAGCTGTACTTCTCCAGTCAAGGTGAAATGGCAAATTTTTTCCACATGGTGAATGACTGAAACATAACTGGACTTCTCCTTTTTCCTGACCTGTGTGCATTTCTTTTAATCCAAAAAGTATAAAGACTTTCTTAATGAAACCAATAAGGAATCCACAAAACCCCATAGATGTCAAAGAACTAGCTCTCAGCTTATTAATAAAAAGGGCAAATGTACTCAGCACAAGCAGGTAGACTGGTTTTGAGAGAAATGGTGATGACAGTTGTATATCTTTCTATTTCTTTCCAATTTCAAGAGTTATAATACACTGTGGACTGTTTCATACTATAGGCAGTAGACCTTTGGAGCACACAGACTCTCTGGATTGTTAATTTCTCTGTATTTTATGTGTTCTAAAACATTTTCTCTGTTTTTCTCTTCCCATTCTTCATCCTCAGGTGAGTTTATTCCTCTGGATCAGACGGATATCAGTGTGGGCTTTGAGACGGGGGATGATCGTCTATTTCTGGTGTCGCCACTGGTCATCTCTCATGAGATCGATTCTCGCTCCCCATTCTGGGACATGTCTCAGGCGCAACTGGAGAAAGAAGACTTTGAAATAGTTGTTATTCTGGAGGGCATGGTGGAGGCTACAGGTGAGATACACACACACACACACACACACACACACACACACACAAACTCTCTTAAGGTTACTCTCCACATGTAGGCAAACAAGTAATGTACTCTCAAAATCCAATAAATATACTTAGACTCGATAACCCTTCATACTAAAGCCACTCTTATTAAAATATTAAGACTAAAATTAATAAAAACACTCGATGTCTTTCTCTCTGTCTGTCTGTCTGTCTGTCTCTCTGATTGACAGGTATGACGTGTCAGGCACGGAGCTCCTACTTAGCAGAGGAGGTGATGTGGGGTCACAGGTTCAGCCCAATGATGTGCTTGGCAGAAGGATTCTTTGATGTGGACTATGGAGCCTTCCATCACACATTTGAGGTACAAAGCAAACACAGTTCACTGCATAGGACATAAAATAATGTCGTTTACATCCTGGGTAGTTCACTGTTTCCCATAATAAGGCAATTTGAATTCAGCAAGACAGTCGAATTCAGAGCTACATTTAAATTACAAGCCAGTGTATATACTAAATTATAGATCACTGACTTGAGCTAGAGTTGACTAGAATGATCCTAAGGGTTGATGGTAGAAATATGGCATATTTGATATATATGGTACTTGATAAAAAAAATCATAAATAAGTTGAAAAATTAGATAGAAAAAAGGGCATAAAAATAAGATAGTATCAGAATGTGTTTACATGCTCGCATCCAGTTTTTAGCTCTCTATCTTTTGGTCAAAATCCCCGTCTATGTGTATTTTCAATTCAATGTTTTGCAGTGTCATGAAAACTAGTGTATTTACACACATTAATCTATTTATTCTACAGCATTTTAGCCTGCTCATTCATGTTAAAGGGGTGTTTCAGTCCTGATTGCTATTTGCCTGATGCACAGTACAGAATGCAGTAACAAAAATAGCCTGTTTAATATAATAGCTAAAGGGAGGTTGGATTTTTACATGGTAATAAAAACTGACATTGGGAGAAAAGTCTACAAGAAAATAAAAATATAAGATAAATGCTTGTGGCCTAGTGGTGAGAGAGTTTGCCTTGCGATGAGAAAGTTGAGGGTTAGGATCTTAAGA
Organism: Brachyalestes nurse; assembly: GCA_037974405.1. Classification (NCBI taxonomy): domain Eukaryota; kingdom Metazoa; phylum Chordata; class Actinopteri; order Characiformes; family Alestidae; genus Brachyalestes; species Brachyalestes nurse. The sequence goes on from JBBPCY010000039.1 coordinate 35,604,536, forward strand.
CTAGTGGCACCCTTGAGCAGGTACCGTCCCCACACACTGCTCCCCAGGTGCTGTGTTCCTGGCTGCCCGCTGCTTCACTTGGTCAATGGGTTAAATACAGAGAAGAATTATGCTTTTCACGCTGTTTGCTGTGGTTCACGTATGAGAAAAAGTCACATTCACTAATTAACACTTTCTTTTATAAGCCATTGACATGTTTAACAGCAATCACTGCTTGTTCTTTATGGGCCTTCTTGTCTCCAGTGCTATGCCTGACTAGGTGCAATCTAGACCAGTTATGACCTTTCCTGTCTCTAATAGGTGGACACGCCTTCCTGCTCTGCGCGAGAGCTGGCTCTGGCTGCTGCTCGTTTGGAAGCTCACCTCTACTGGTCCATCTCCAGTCGGCTGGACGAAGAGAAGTGGGAGGGGCCAAATCTGACTGAGCAATCACGAAATCCCACGGATTCTGAATCTGTCAGCGGAAAAGAGGGAACCGGGCCAACCTTTATTGTGGGTGGCGTGACAGAAACCCAGGACCAGTCAGTCGTAGGGGAACAGAATGGCAGCGTCACCACAGACCAGTCAGAGTCCGAGGCCTAAAGGGAGAGAAGTGAGAGCGGAAGTGCTTTCTTAGGGTTAGGGAGAGATGATTATACTATATTACACTTCGATTGTGAAACAATCCATGCCTTCTTCTTCGAGTTTAGCCGTTTAGTCGCTAATGTATAGCATAGAATACTTTTCCCCAACGGGGAAATCTTATTCGTTTATTGCTCTGTTAGTTTTTTGGATGTAATATCAGACATCTGAAACAATACTGCCTTCAAATCCTGGTCGGGTGTTTTCACATATGATGTTCCCTGGTGCAGTCCTTTACACGCTGTTCATGAAAATTGTTTTCACTATCCGTAAGTTTTGTTGTAGTTGGTAGACGTTTCATGCACCCTTAGTTACTGCAGCTTCACAAACCTTGGTACACCGGTGCAGGTCGTAATGTCTTCAGCGTTTTCCAGTATCTGTTGGAGGTTCGTTTGTTCTAGCCATATATTCCTCAGTACAGGGTCTCCAGTGCACCTGGAAACTGATACAGGCGTATGTAAAAGCACCCTTAATATCTCTTGCGCAGTAAAATAAATCGTACCGTGGTTGTCTCTGTGTTAAAATAACTGTCGGCCTTACGGAACATCTCTCGTTGACTTTCTGAGAAACGTTTTATTACTTCACTTTTAGCAGAAACACTTCTTAAATACTGTATATACCGGAAAAGGATCTTTAAAAAAAAAGACTTTTTAGAGTAAGCTCTGATACTGAGTCAGCTTAGAGGAATTATTTGACCAAAAAGAGTTCTGAGCGATGTTGAGGAAAGCAGGCTGCTCTGTCTACAGTGGAGCATTTTCCATCTAGAGAGAGGAAGCCCCACTGCCATGTTTTCAAACTCAGCACGATAGTTTTTAGTCATGGAGTGTGCCGTGGACCTAATGCACAGCTTAGTTGTTCCAACAGTTTCTTAAGGAAGGAAAACTTGCTCTCAAATATAGCTGGCTACTAATAGAGCCTTATTGTGGTGTTGCTGGTGCCTTTTTAGTATTGGACGCAGAGGGAGTTAGACCCCTGTGAGTTAGATACAATTATATAGCCATAATATGTACTGATGATAATGCAACAGTAGCTGATCCATAGTACAGGCGAGTTGGGGCATAACTGAAACCCTGATCTAGAGGCTAGACGGCTAAATTATACACACACTGGTAGCGTGGTGCATTGAATCGACTTGATTCAAATGTGTACATCAGTTCCACTACAATATAATATATATATCATAATATATGACAACATAATATCAGCACAATTTTGTCTTGTATGTCAGTATTGATTAAATATATATATTTATTGTGGAAGGGATGTTCGTGTTTAAATCAACTAAATGCAATGCAATACTTTTTTTTATTGCAAAAAAGATTTGCATACATTCTAATGAGCTGATAATGCAACCGGTTCTAGGTAAGCACTCATATTCTGAAATGAGACGTTCTTTACCTAGATTAGTTTGGAAATAACCTCTGAAAATAGATTTTTTTCAGGAAGTCGGTCCTGATGATTTATCAGTTTGTCTGCTAGTGGGATTCAAAACTGAAAATCAAGGTCGTTGCAGAAAGTGACATGATGTATTAAACAAAGTACTTGCATTGTTAGCTTGTTACTATGGCGACATTCCACTTTTTAACATCACATTCCAATTTGCCAGTTATAGATCTCTGACTTAGAAACCAGACAGTGTTAAAATTAGCTTGGCTATATATTGCTATTGCCTACCCACTAGGTCTTGTCTGGAAATGTTGTTTATGTACTGCCAGACCATCAGGTGCCAGTAAAAATATGTTCCTTGGGGTCTCTCGGTTAAAACAGGCGTTGGAGCAGAAAAAGAAGTGCAGTGCCACAGCTTTATTAGATTTGGGTTTGACAAATTTGACATTTGTCACAAAGGTTGCTTAATTTTCTCTACCAGTTCGAGGTTAACTACCTTTTTTTAATAGGCTATAAAGCCTTAGTAAGGTGTTTCTGCTCTTGGTGTTCATTGAATTTTTTATGTTATAAATCTGCACTTGCAAATATTAGCTTAAAATGCAGAAAAGCTTCTATAAATTGTCGGGCAGTAACAAAGATACAAGACTACATTCGTTAAAACAAGACAATACTTTGTTGTGTAATTTATCTCTGTTTATCATATAATTTGCCTACAATGGTCACATCAGTATCACACTATTTTTGGCAATTCCACTTTTGGCATTTTATACCATATTCAGGATGAAGTTACATCCTGGGTTTAAAGCCATTGAATTTATCCTGTGGAGACCATGGACAGTTTTTCTTATTTAGTCAAAGAAAATCTGTTTATTTTTTAGGATAAAGAAGGATAGCTTAGTTGTAGATGTATTCTAGGAGCTGTGATATAATACAAATAAGCATTATTAAGTGTTCGAAAAGAAAAGACAAGTTAGAAAACTTAAGTGCGCATGTATGCTAAAGTAACTTGCTACAGAAAGTTACCTGCAATTTCTTGTTATGGAAGCAATGTTAGAATTTGAATGCCAAGTGCTAATTTCTATTCAGGTAAAAAAAAAATATCTATGTTTTAAGCCACATAATTTCATGCAAGTATGTGAAATTCATGTTGAAAACAGACTTCTGAGGTGTCACCTGAAGGTTGAGAGCATGGGCTGAATAACACCGGTGTTACTATCTTTAATATCTCCAATCAAAACTATAGTGAAGTTTTTGCCTTTAGAAGAAATTCTAATGTTTGATCACCAAGAATCAGCAGATTTTGCATCTGCGTAGCTAGACCACGCCTGCAAGCCTGTAAATTTTCATTCCCACCTCTCCCTATGACAATATGTTCATGTCCCACCACTAGGGATTGGCAATATAATGATATGTTATTCTTGTCACGATATATTAGGTCACAATATGCTTTTCTTTGTATATCGTCGGTCGATGCTTCAAAAACACAGAGCAACTGTATGTATTATAAACAAGACTTAAGACCAATTATGGCGAGCCTGTAAACAACCACTGTAAAGTAACTGCAGAAACTACGTAGTAACAGGTAGCTGATTGGATGCCAGGCCATTTTTTTGAACTACAAGTTATTTTTATAGTTTTTCTGTACCCTTTTTTAATCTGACTTTGCGTTTTGTCTGTTCAAAGTTAGTCGCAAAACTCAGAAAACGAAATATCCTGAAATGTACCATGTATTGTGGTACTAAAAGTACTGTGATAATATATCTTTGCCATATTGCCCACCTAAACTGCCCACATAGGCCACTTAGAACTCCATCCACTTCCCTCTCCTTTTCCAGTATGGCAAAAGTATAATACAATGATACTTGACAACATTTTCGCTAAACCTATTTTTAATGAAACATGCAGTTGGTCATAGTTTCGTAACTTCTACTGATATCCCCAGTATGTTCAGAAAAGCTTATTGTGTTGTAATTTATAGGGGTGATGACAGAACATCACCCACACCTACTATAGATATAAGGCATGGTCTACACATGCGAACTGTACATTATGCAAGACAGCCTAAAGACACTGAGGCAGGGAATCACACTTTTCCTTTGTTGTTCGAAAATGTTTGTAGTCTGCAGGAGCATTTGTTCTAATGTCAGTCGCAACACACAAATGAAAGCTCCTTAGATCCGCTTTTGTCATCTGTATGCACCAATCAGGTGTTGGGAAATCTGAACGTGTGCTTTGGTATATTCTACGAACTGTACACCATTCAAAAAGTTGCAATACGTGTCTTATAAATAAAGTCTCTCTATATTTCCCTTTATGTCATGTGCTGATTGGGATTTGTAGGCGTTGCCCTCTTTGGACCCACCACGTGGATGAGAAAAAGAGTTAGCTCACCGTTTCTCTGTCTCTGGAACTGTGGTGTGTGTTGTCTTGTATGCGGTCTGTAGCACATGCAAATCACTCTTGCACATCAAGTATGAAAAGCACAACCTCCACTCCCCTTCTTTCTGGGACTTCTTTTCCTCATGCTTATGCTGCTCTAGGCATTTTTAAATCAGTGTTTTTATTCTGTATGATTATCTGTATAAGAAATGACAATAAAACTATATTCAGCATTACAGTTTGAAATGTTTAATATGAAAAAAGCAGTGTTACCTCAAAGTTACCTGCATTTTATTTGGTTCTCTTGTGTTCTATTTTTGCTATTTTATTCTGTCTTACTCTTTTCTGTTTAGGGCTGTCACGATACCACTTTTCTAGAGCTGATGAAATCTTGAGAGTTGGTTGATACCAATCAAATATTGAGTATTGGTTGATGCATTTCTTTTAAAACTGGCTTGGCTTTAAAGTGGATTGGTTAAAGCAATTCACTTAAAATGACAATCTTTTAAGATGGACATATAAGAACCATGCTTAAAATATTCTAGCATCTCACAGGAAATTCTGCATGTGATTATACAAAAGTAACATTTTAAAGCAATTCTAGTGTAATACTTAGCTAACTACTTGTTCCTGTGTTAACATTAAGCCATATGTGGCTACTGTTCTTGTAACGTGGTCGTCTTTACTTAGCTGTACATTGTGCTATGCTAGTAATTCAGTGGTATTTTAGGTAATATTTGTAACAGAATTGTATTGAATTTGTCTTCATTCCCTGTACGGTACTAAGTCTGGGATTAGGTAACACCTATGCAGTTCGGTTCTGTTGTATTTGATGTAATACATGGTGTGAGCCATTCTTTTTCAATAGTTCCACCACCTCAGTGTGGGCTTGGTGAGAGTAGCTGTACTTTTCCAAGTCTTCTCTTCTAACCCCCCTCTTTGTTTGGCAGAGCCTAGATGAATTTCCAACTGGCAATAGTACACAACCATGAACCCTTGTGATCAAATTCCACAACTCTATGTGTGGGGTTGAATTCATATTCACCATCACTGACTGTGTCAAAGCCAGGGGGAGTTCCCGGGTACTTTGCATGCACCAGTGTGTCCCGTCCTGAGCTTGTGGGAGGTTATGGGTAAATGTTAAGGAATCGACTACTCTCTGACCTTCTGACTCCCTTGTGGTCTTTTTTCACCACTGCTTTCCCTTCGTTCTCCTTTTCCACACGCCCTCTTCGGCTATCATACACTTTCAGCCACCTCTTAGCACTGTGCACTTTTTTACCTATTCTTTGGAGGTGTCATATTTGTTCAATTCAAGGACTTGTAAATCGCTAAGTGTTTTTGAAGAAACAGTGTTATCTGATTGACATTGATCATTATATCTATGCCACAGTGTGCGCCTGTCTGACTTCACACTGAAAATATTGAAACAGTTACTTGATTGGTG
>JBBPCY010000039.1:35630013-35653090 GCA_037974405.1 Brachyalestes nurse
CAACACTCTACGATACATATTGTGACATTTTTGCATTGCGATATATTGTACCACGATATATTGTTACACCCCTAGTTTGTATTACTATGGCATTTGTTTATGGGACAGTCAAAGTCATGAAAAGTGCATTGAAGTGTGAAGAGTCAGACTGATGTGATTTGTCTCTTGTTATAGATCATTATTGTGCACACATTCTTGATGACATAGTTTATTATATGATGACTGATGAAGTTGAGGGTATGATCCTACTGATCCCCTTAAATGTAATGTATCATTTCTGTTACTGCGTGCCTCTCCCCACCCCCTTGACTTCACGGCCCGCCCCTTGTTTCAGTAATCTAGAATGTTCAGCATTCCCGCCATAGACACGTATATGTCAATGGGTACGAGACCCGTTTGCCAATCTAGAGAGGAGTGATCTGCCACCTGTGATCCAGGATAAACTTTTTTTGTCTGGCTGTCTCTGTCCGAGTTCTGGCCGTCATGCTGTGAGGAACAGCTCCATCTGAGTGAGATGGCAGTTAAAACAATCTCGCCTTTCCATTCCACGTATCTGTGTGAGACTGCTTTTTCTCACTTGATTGCCATGAAAACAAAGTACAGAAAGAGGCTCAACTCTGAAACCATTCTCTGAGAGGTTCCGTCAGCGGTTTTTGTGACCAGTTAGTGATGAGAAAGCAGGCACAGCAATCACATTAAAATGTTGATTTAAACATTTTTCCGCCAAATAATCCCTGTGGGTTACTAGACCTGTAATTTTATTTAAGTTAAAAATCAGTTTGCAAATTCAGCACTATTTGGCAATGTTTAAAATATAGTTAAAAAAAACCCAAAAAACAAAATAATCTAGGTTTTTTTGACCCATTTTTTGGCTCCAAAGCCTGACATGACTGGTCATCAGGACAAATAAGTTTGAGAAATGCTGGTATAGGTAACTTCAATGTAATGTGGAACTTCATCTCCTAAATATAGGAAAATGATTCCTATTCCTATTATTGAAGTATTCCTATCTGCATTATTTTGATATATTTCCTGCTTTAACATACCTAGTGCAATAGTTAGGTACTCCTGAATTGACTGAATGTCTAGGAAAACACATTTCCTAGACTGGGGTACATAAGGGCCAGGTTTGGGAACCTCTTAAATACAGATTTGCTAAAGTTTGGCAGGATCATGAAAGCCCAAAAATCATTTAAGCTATTTGTGTACACAGGTTTTATGATGCCCCCAGCCTGACATTTTCTGAACATACAGAAGAACGAGATCTTTCTTACTGGAGAAGGAGAGGGCAGGACTTCAGTGCCCTATTGGATTATGGTGACCCTAGGGAGCTGCGTGTGTCTGGTGGGCTATGGAGAGGCCCGGTGCTGGCTGCTGAGGAACTGAGGACAGAAAGGCCTTTGACACGATGGGAGGAAGGGTCATGGATACGAGAGCCTATGGACTCAGGCCCAGAGACTCTGCGGGTGAGTGGGGAGAGAAAGTGCCAGAGTCTAGGCACAGAAGAGTGGCGGCCTGCAGTGGGTCTGGGTCGGCAGCTGTCCGACGGGGAAGCTGAACGCTGGTCTCAGGAACAGCAGCACCGGCTGCGGCCTGCTGAGAGTAGTGTGCCTGCCACAGTCAGGATGAAGTCTCAGTCTCTGCCCCGTGTTCTCTCTCCAGAAGATCCACAGTACAGAGAACGTCCTCAAACAGGTGCCCCAAGCCAGGTCCCTACTCAGAGAAACAACAGCTCTGTGCCATATGGTCGTTATCATAGTGACTGGCCGATAGGAGAGCGGTGGAGTAGTCAGACTCATGGTCCAGGTCCTGTTGCGCTTGTGCCAAAGCCTCGGTTCAGTCGCCCTGTAAAGCCCCCATCTTATGAGACTCACCAGCAGAACAGGGGGAGCTGGGAAACACTCTCCTCTGAACCAGTGTCCAAACCCAGAGACCGGTCGATTTGCTATTCTCAGAGTTTTGAACCACTAAGAGACAGGTCGGGATGTTATTCTCAGAGTGCAGAACCCTTAAGAGACCGGTCCATTTGCTTTTCGCAAAGCGCAGAGCCTCTAAGAGATCGCATAGTGAGCCACTCTCAAAGTGCCGAACCGCTACGAGATCGATTTATCAGTCACTCACAAAGTGCAGACCTGTTAAGAGACCGCTTTATAACCCACTCTCACAGCGCCGACCTGTTAAGGGACAGATCACTTTGTTATTCTCAAAGCGCAGAACTACTCAGAGACAGGTCCATCTGTTACTCACAGAGTGCAGAGCTGCTGAGACCAGAGGCATATAGGGCAGATCTGCTTTATCAGGAATTGACTGGTATGGAGCCCCCTGGATACATCCCACCCCCCTCTTACAGGAGATTTCCGCTTCCCAGAGGTGGACAGATTTTCCGTGCCGATTCTGCCCTTGTCCGATGGAAGCGGGAACCTGTAAGTGCTGAGATGGGTGAGTGGTTTTCCAGAACAGCAGGAATGTCATGGTCAGAACGCCGGGAAGACAGGAGTATGGCAGTAGTCCCCAGAAGGCCAGTGCATCCAGGGCCTGTTGTACCAAATCGGCCAGGGCATGTGCAGTACGTCCCATTCGATGACACACGCATCAGGCACATCTCAGGGGGGCCCGGTGGAAACTCACTCACAGACGCAGACAAGATCCGTCACGTCAACAAAGAGCTTCCCTGCGCTGCAGCTTTAGGACAATCCACACATGATAGTGCCTTCCTTACTACCCAGGGGCCAAGCACGGAAACTCACAAACCAGCTCTTAGTGAACATGAGAATGCTAGTAGATGGCACAGAGGGTTGAACAAAGGCAGTGAAAGTGTAGCACCAGACCAGAGCTTTTCCAAGTACCCCACAACGTTTCCGACCAGGCCCTCACAACCAGTCATCAAAGTTGACAGAAGTGCAGACCAGCAGGTTAGGGTAGAAAGAATTCCAGACCAAACTCAAGTGAAAGTAGAGAGGGTAACGGAACAGGTGAAAGTGGACAGAGCTGCAGAACAGGGCAAAGCAGACAAAATCACGGACCAAGTGAAACCAGACAGAGTTGCAGAACAAGTCAAAGTCGAAAGAATTACAGAAATTAAGCCAGACAGATTTACAGACAAACAAATTAAAACAGACAGAATACCAGAACAAACAAAAATAGATAGAGTTTCAGAACAGGTCAGAGCTGATAGACACTCTGAAAAACAAATTAAAATTGAGGTTAAAATAGAAAGGGTTCCAGAAAAGCCACTCAAATCTTTAGACAAAACAAGTAAAGCAGACAGGCTGCCAGACAAGCAAGTGAAAGTAGACAGAATTCCAGAAAAACTAAAAGCAGACAAAATGGCAGAAAAACAGAGTAAAGCAGATAAATTAGTTGAAAAGCTGATTAAGTCAGAGAAACAGACAAAAGCAGATCTTACTGTAGAACAGCTAAAAACAGAAAGAATCACTGACAAACAGGCAAAAGCAGACAAATCCATGGACAAGGGTTCTTCAGAGAGTGTTTCCACAGCAAAGACAGAACCAACCCAAGAGCCTGAGAAAAAGAGTGTGAAAAAGAAATTAAGTGAGACTATTTTCTGCTTGGTGTCTGTCCCCCTTTCACAATCTAGTGGAAAGTCCAGAGATCAAAACAACAATGAAGAGAAAGAACCAGAATCTCCTCCAATTCCTCCTCCTCCACCACCAAGCTCCTCCAGTGAGAACAGCAACACCCTTGGCTCCCTGCCAAACCAAAGCCTCAAAAGCACATCCACCACCTCCACTGACTTGGAACTACAAGCACTCACACTTGGCAGCGCATCCAGTAGCATAGTTACGAGAAGAGCTCATCGCAGAAGGAACTCTCGTACTAGGATCATTAAGCCAAACCCCCATGATGAGCTGAGACGGTATTCTGGGGCTTGGCCGGGGGACCAGTATCGTGACCAGGAAACGCAAACTAGCCCTGAACTTGCGAAGAGCGCTCAACATCCGGGTCCTGATAAAATTGAAGCACAAACATTGCCTGCTGTCCCAGAAGCAGAGGCCTCTGCAGAAAGTGGATCAGGAGTTTCAGGTGCTACAGGTGCTGCAGGAACTACAGGATCTACAGGGGGCCCAGGGGCCCAAGGAGCACCAGGAGTTCCAGCAGTTCCAGGAGCTACAGGGATTTCAGGGGCTACAGGGACCACAGGGGCTTCGAGTGCCCCTGGAGCTTCAGACCCGAGTACTCCCTATGGGTATCCTATGAAAGGTCAGAAAAGCCTGAAACCATCCAGCAACAGCGCCTTTTCGAGGACTGGTACCTTCAAGAGCACAGGTTCACACAGACCTCCGCTACACCCGCCACCACACCCTCCACCCCCACCTCCAACCCAACCACCATCCCAGCCACCACCACCACCCCCAACACAGGCCCCACCCAAATCTCCTCCTTTGGACACAGCTGAAGATGCAAAGTCATCTGCTGGCCCTAACCCAGACACCTTTGGTCAATTCCTGTTGAAGCCAGTGAGCCGAAGGTCATGGGACGCCGTTGAGGAGCTAGAGTCTATTAATAAGGAATTGCAAGAGCAAGCAAGTAAGCGTCCTACTGTGGACCAGTGCATTGAAGATCTTAATGAGGCCTACAAAGACATCCTGGAGCTCAGCACTGCCAGCAATAACCTCCCCAACCGTTCCTCCATGCAAATCCCTGACCGCATCAAAGCCAGACTGTCCACTGATCCCCTTGGGTTGCCTGCAACTACACTTCGGCCCAGCTTGGTCCCAGGGAGTGACCCGGAATACAGGGAGGTTAAGAGTGCCTTTTCCCGACCGTCAACTGGGAAGAGTGTTAGTTTCAGCAAACAGCTAAGGGAGGAGATTTGTCCTGCACCACCTGCAGCAGAGGCAGGTTTCAGAGATTATAAAACAGTAATGTCCCAGATAACTCACCGTAAAGCCTGTAGATCAGTAAAGCTGGATCTCCTGAATCCCAAGGAAGCTCCAGTCAAAGATGACAGCTTGGCTGCACTAACTTCCTCCACTTCATCCATGGGAGCTGAGGTCCCATGGGCAGATAGGCAGCCCATGCAGGATGCTTCCACTCTAACCAGCCCCCCAGACTATGAGCACATCTGTCAGACACTCCAAATGGCCCGTGAATCTGGAGCCATCAGCCGAGGGGCTTCAGCAAAATCCAAACCAGGTAGTGCCATGAGCATTGACACCCCACAGCATGTGGCCATGCCTGGTGGACCTGCAGTAGATTCAGAGCAGCCTTGCTGTTCTTTAGCATTAGAAAATGAAAAACAGGCGAGACAGGAGCCAATCTCTTTATTCAGGGAGGAGAGAAGCTCAGGCTTTAGGAGAGTACCAAGCCAAGGTAGCAAATTCCTTGGTAACAGGGCTTTGCTGAGTAGTATTGCAACTAGCAAAGCCACAGGAGACAAAGCAGGTTTAGAAACAAACCCTGAGGTTCCAGCTGACTGGCAGATGCAGCTGTCATTAGCTGAGAAGCATATTGCTACCCTTATAACAGGGGAAGGGTCCAAACATGGGTCAGCTGAGGACTTAGATGAAATGAGCAAGATTGAATGGGCAGAGGGTACTCCTGCCAGTGAGTTAGAAGAAAGTCTAGTAAACAATACAGTGAAAGATGACAACCTTACTTGTGATGAAAGGGATACACAAATAGTGAAACAAGAGGATGAACCAACACAAGAGGCTGAAAGCCAGTTACCTACTGAAGCAATGACTGATGGTGATAAGACAGAAGAAATGAGAGAGATTGGTTCAGAAAAGAGTGAACAAGAAGACAATGTGCCTAAAGACACTGAGGTTCAAGAGCAAACCCATGAAAGTGAGGAAACCTGTGAGTCCAAGAAAGAACCCGGTGGGACTTTAAGACCAAACAAGGCTGCCATGTGGACTCATTCAGGTGTTGATCCAGGGTTACTGCCAGAATTTCCTCCTGATCACTTACCCCTGTCTGTGTTATCTTATCCAAATCGTAGGCTTTCTCTAGGGTTGGATTGTGAAAGGGGTGGCTGGGAAGGAGATGAGTGGAGCGGAGGAGGTGGTTGGCCAAGAGAGCGGCGATCCCTTGATGCTGAGAGGCAGGACTCAGGTGGGGACAGGTGGGGATTAGATGGTGATAGACAACAACCCAGTGGTGAACAGCGGGGTCTAGGTGGTTGGCGTGGGTGTGGAATTGACAGACAGGGTGCTGATGATTCAGATTGGGATTTAGACATTGATGCGCAGAATCAGGACGCTAGTGATAAAGGGCTGGATATAAAACAGTGGAACCTTCAGCAAAGACAGGATGAAAATAAAGATCAAAGTGTTGTTTCTTCTAGCAAGGACTCAGACGGGGACAAACATAACAGTCCAGATAAGGGAGAGATTCGAGGTGCTGAAGTGAGTTCGCTTGTCAGAGACATTCAGGCCTCGAGTTTAGGAAGACGGGGCCGTGGACTTTCTCAGCGAATCGAAGCCCTGCATGATCGTTTTATGGCCCCACCTGGACACGGGTCAGAGGAGAGACTTGCCCGCATGAGGGAGGTGGACACTGTCTCTCGAATGAGACGCCTTAGCCTCCGTAGCACAGACTCATGGGATGGACTATACGGGGTGAGCTTTGTGTCTAGAGCCGAAGAGTTGGGAAGGGATGATGATCGATCCCTTCCCTCCTCACTGGAGCTTCCAAACACAGCAGAGAAGGTGGAGAGAGAAAGCAGTGTGCCCTGTAGAGACAGTACCGGGCCTGGTGAAACACCAGATGACCAGCCAATCCCAACAGGTACATTTCTTTCCAAATCTAGTACATTTGGGAGATACCTACAATTGTGCTTGAGAAAACATGATGTCTGTTTGCTTTGCTTTTGCGTTGTTTGAATCCATTTTTTGAAATCTCTGTCTGTCAGTCTGTCAGAAACTTCTTTATATAAAAACAAAAATGTGGCACAAAATGTGGTTGCACAGTTAAGAAGGCAATTATGATAGCATCTTTGTGCTAACATTAGGATCATGTCCATGTCTTACTCATGTTAGTTATCACAATTATAGAACAAGTAACTTTAAGAAAAGACAAAAAACACACTTACTTCTAATATGTATAACATTTTATTCTTAGTTAATCTGGAGCAATCCTTTGTTCAACTGATGCAGAAAAATTGGATATAGGTGGTTGTTTTTGGACAGAGATTTTTTTTATTGGATATATGCAGCCGTTGAGTTTTGGCCAGGCTTTTAAGTTTGCTTTAGCTTAGACTGTGCGATCACACTTTTAACAGGTGACACTTAGCAGTGTGGTCCATTCAAATTTTTAGTATATTACCTCTCTGGGTGACGATGCAGGGTAACCACTAGAGGGAGCAGCATTCTTTCTGTCTTTTTAAATCTTCCATTGGGGATTTGTGATAGATTCAGGTGTTTTGTTTTTAGCCTGACTGTTATATCCTATTGTCTATTCACAGCAATGTAACAGAACTCAGTCATTTTTTTATTGTTTATTTGTGGAAAATATTGTGGATGTATTGTTGGTTTAAGAGTTCTTCATGACTTTCTTATTGTGTTTCAGAGTCGCAGGAGCTCACCCAGGTGGAGAAGTCATAGCTAAACGCCAGAAGTCGATGGTCACGGGGGTCAGGGGGTCATCCATTGCCACTAAGGGCCAGCTTCCAACACTGTGACCTGGCTGTCTGTTAAATGCCTTCATTTTCATATGCCACTCACACAAGAATACAAAGACACACAACACACACACACATACACACTGATAGAAACAATTCATGCACTAAACAGTTAAAACATAATGCATATGCACACACGTTAACATGTAAACGAACTCACTCACAAATACACAAACACACACACACACACATTTCATCGTCATGTACGCACATTCTTACATGCATTCAAGTGCAAACAGACAAACACACATACACACACATACACACATAAAATGGCCTTCTCCGACAAGAGCATTGTGTTACCAACGCCACCCCACCTCCGCTCTGATCCGGCACTGCTGGATTTCTTAATGTTGCTGCTCCACTGCCAGAAGGAGGCAAGTCCCAGCCATTCCTACCTTCTGTATCCTCCCTCTCCCTGCCCTCTTTCTTTCTTTCCCTGGTGTATTCAGAGAGTCCAACAGGGGTCTGTAAACCTCAGGCATTCCTTATGGCCTGATCTCCTCTATATAAAATGTAATATATTGCAGGTATATTACAACATAATCTAATTTGATTGTGAAATATATAACAACATTGTTGTTATATATTCCATTTTCATAAGGGCCAGACCCTTTAAGGGGATAGTTGAACCTGAATGATGTTAACCTTTCATCATAACTCACAACCTAAGCTTTTAGTCATTGTTAGCCAACATTAGCATTGTTGGGTTGAATTATCCCTTTTAGAAACAAGAGCCTAACATGCTTGCAGTATGCTCTGTGCATCAGTACACTAGCCTTTCCCAGGAATAGAGTTATACCCTGTACACTGTACCTTTACCTGACCTCAAGTACCTAACCTTGTCCTTTACGCCTTGTCATGTGTAAAATTCTTTCCCACATCCCACTGTGTCCAAGCCACTGTCTATTTTAAAACCCTTCCCAACAGTATAATCTTTCTTCTCAAATCTCCTCAGTTCCATTCATAGGGAGAAGCCTCCTCCCCTGCCCTCTCTCAACCTAGTTAAGGTGGGAGTGAGCCATAGCGGCGTCTGCCCCCCTCCCCCCCTGCAGTGCTTCTCTCCTGCTGACATGGAACTTTTGTCGATTGTCGGAACCTGTGGTCTTTTCGTAGTCCAGTGTAATTTGGTCCGTCTGTCTGGACATGAATGTTCTGTCAGCGTTTTTACACGTTTGCATTTAGTTTCTACCACCAGTCAGACTTTACAGGACTGTTTGCATTCGTTTTCGTACTTTTAAGCATTGCCTGAGCTGTTTAAATCCAAAAATATGAGCTCCATCTCCGATGGGCAGCTGGAACTATAGTAGCAAGTGAAGATCAGTGGCTCAAGAACTGTTTTCCGTTCCTTTAACTGATTAAAAAAACGTTCATGGCTTTTCTTTTTTTTTTTTTCTTTTCTCGACCCATAGTGCCCTAATAGCAGAACTTCTCAGCACACTGTAACATACATCCCTGAACTTAGAAAGCCGCAGTACGTGATGTACTGTTCGATTATGGTGTATTATAGGTTAAATAGTAGTGGCCTGGGTAGGTTGAGCATTTATAGTATTTGATGAATCAACTTTGAGAAGCACCTTGTGAATGAAAGGTTATATCGTAAATTCTTATTTTGCTAAAATCAAAGATGATTAGAGCTGCGGAGTGGCCTTTTTTTCTTCTTTTTTTGGAAACACACCAGTAATGATAAGCCTATGTGGAGAAAGTGTGGTGTGAGTAGTCACCAACACAATGTTTGATATGTCCAATATCAACATGTTCATGAATGTCTGTGCGATATGTCAAATATCTCAAATGCCATTGATATGACCCAGGTTTGGGGATTTTTTTCAGGCAACGTAGACTTTAAAAACAGGGTCCAGATATGAACACGTCTATGAACTCCCTAATTCAACGCGGTGTGTCGGCAACTCCCGAGAGCAATAAACGCTAACAAGTGTTTGCGATGAAACAGATTAACATGTACAGATTTTTAGGACTTTAAAAGTAGGCAAAAAGTCTATAGGTCATGATTTGAAAAGTATCAAAACATGAAAAAAATACATAATGTGATAACATTACAACACATTACCATTTTTGCTAATAGTGGTCAGAGAGGCAGAAAGTGTTTATGGTTTGATAGTTTACGGCACGATATTGTACGGTATGGTAAGGTGTGATAAGATATAATGGTAGTGTACGATAGCTAGAGCAATATTGTCCAACATGAAGCTCAGTGGCTGTAGAATATGTGAGAACCAGGATAGATTCATTTGTAAAAGTGTCATCTGTCTAAATGTCGCTCAGCAAGAAAGTGTTTCAGATTTTGTGCGCGCGCGTGTGCATGAGTGTTCGCTTGTGCCCCCCCCTTGACCCCACCTCCCCTCGTCCATCGTTGCTTCCCATGCCATCCCATGAGTATTTGCAAGAGAAAAAAAACTGCATTTCACCGAATATTTATTTTTGTTATCATTGAAATTGTTAACCAGTCCGCAAAATGTACAAAATAAAAGTATATTTTAAATATTTTAAGAAATATTTTGTATTTACCATGATATTTTATTTCTTTGCTTTTGGATCCAGTTGGCAGTATCATTTTGCTGTATAGCGTGGGAAGAAGAGTATATAATTTTCTAGTGCTTTAAAAGAAAATAAACAAAAGAAGAAGAAGAAGACTAGGCCGATTTAGCTGAGCTAAGAATATCTCTGTTGAGACATCTGCCTTGTTCTTGCTCTGAAATTTGTGAATGATGAGGGTTGTCGTTGTATACCTTGATATGATGAGGACTGGAGCTTGCGTTTGGATTATGTATCACACCGCCGCAGATATTCACTCAAGAACCTCAGTCCATACTTGGTACTCTGTACAAATGGGTCCGTATTACATTACCATTTATTGAATTGGCCATCCCATCATCTACATCAGTGTACACACTTAGCAAGGGCCAGCTTTCCAGGCATAGATGAAACCTAGCAGTAGACCACAAAATGAAGAATCCCAGACTTTTAGTTTCAAACCTGAGCTTAAAGTGGAATTCCTCAGATTTTTCGAAATTTCTGAATAATTCCATCCTGAAACATCCGTCCTGTGGAGATTTTTTGCATTAAGCGCTGCACTGTAGAGAAATATATTGACACAGATTTCTGTACAGTGGTGGTGAATGGAACCAGGGGTCTGCAGTTTCTACACAAATATAGCCATTTTATTTGTAGTCTGAACCTACAGTTATTTTTAGAGTTTTACATGAAATGTTGATGATAAAATAGTCGTAAATGAAAAAAAAAAAACTTTTCTATTTTGCCTTACAGTACTCTGTATTTACCTCTTTGGATTTAAAATAATACATTTCAGGCCAAAACGTTATCACAAAATCAATTGTCTCTGTTGTTACTAAACCTTGTTTTGAATTCATTCATTTGTTAACATTATTTCAATATAGATATAATATAGAAACAATATAGGTATTGTAATAATTTAAGTGTATGATTTTAAATATGATTTTTTTACTTCTTTCATTTATAAATTTGTATACAATTAATACTAATTAATTTATTTTGCATAGTTTTCAAAAGCTGGGTCTAATTTATACTGACCAACGGACCAATAGAAATGGTCCAGAATGACTTTTGCATAAAATCTTAATAAAATTGAATAAAATCTTGTTAAACACATTTTTTGTTGACCTGTAAAGTTACTTTTGTTCCAGCAGTGAGGGACTGTAGAACATCTCAGGCATCAGGCAACAATTTCATAAGCATTTCATGTAATAACTTTCTGTCGGGTTTTTAGAGGCACTTAACGTTTCAGATGTCTGGTTCCATTCTCCACCGTTTTTCTAGCACAGCTTTTAACATCAGAGTAACTCATACGACTTTGTCTTAACAACAAAATGATACTGATTGAAGAAAATTGGGAGAAATCCTCTTTAACCTAGCACTAAATCCCAGGGTAGGTCTAGACTTCCTCGGAAGGCTGGGTTGAACCTGAAAACGAGCCCAAAGTTCGTACGGTAGCCAACAGTGTATGTGAATAAGCAAACAACTGCAGCATTAGGAACTACTTGTGCAACTGTAGTTGTTTTTTTAACGCTGAATGTGGCCTTATTTGATTTGAGCATTTGTAATTGTCTTTGAGTCTGATTCATGTGACATTTGCATTTATTTCTGTCGAAGAAGAAACCTCGCAGTCATGCAGATTGATTTTTAAAAACATTATTTTAATGATTTTATCGTTTTGCAAGTGCGATAAGCTGTAGTCTGGCCGAAAGGAACATTTGTAGCATGTGGACTGGAACTGTTCCCCCTCCTCCTCATCCGACAGGCCCATAACTGTTATTATTTTGAGCTGTTTTCATGACTGATGTAGCATTTCTCACCATTGTAGCACATGGAGAACGCTCATTGTGGAAAAAAAAGTAGATGAAATTCATCATTCTTTTTTGGAAGTTTGTGACTTTCTGGAATTCATAACAGTAATGCAGTGTATAATACCTTTAAAGCATAAACTGCTCTTTACATTTTGCTACATGCTACGGGGTGCCAAGAGTGACATGATTTACATTTTGATGCTAATTTTTTTTCTTTCTTTCCATGTCTTTGAGGTACCTGGACCATTATTCATTTAGCAGAACATTACTGACTTTTTGGTTCCATGTTTGTAAATGGTTAGGCATTGAAATGTAAATATGTTAAATAAGTTCAAAAAAAAAAAGTCAAATTTAATAAACATTTTCTACAATTTAACTCTGTGGTTACATGTTTGAATTCTAAATGCTGAAAATGTTTCAACGGATTGTTTTGCTTCTTTCTGAATAATTGAATTTACTAACAAATATTGCATTCATGACCTATTTTTATATATTTATATAAATATACTTCCTTATTGCTGTGTAGTTACTTTCTTATTTCTTATTGCTTGGTACTTTCATTTTTTAAAAACGCTGCATTGATGATTATTGACGCATCTTGAGGATAGACGGCCCTGCAGTGCATGATTGTCATATAGAGCATAATACTTAAAAAACTAAAAAAAAAAAAAACCCAAAAAACAAAAAAAAAATCTAATTATATATTTTAAAACATTTTTTATCATCACTGTCAGAACAAACCTTTTTTATTGTAATTATATATATATATATTAATGTGTGTGTGTGTGTATGTATATTTGAGAATCATTCACCAAATGAGAAAAGAACTAAATATCTACAGACCAGTGCATATACACAGCTCTGGAAAAATTAAGAGACCACTGCAATTTATTTTTAAATCAGCATCTGACAACCATTCCAAAAGGTAATTATTTTATTTTGTTTAAGAGTAAAGCAGAGATCTTTAAATTATTCATGTTCTGTATTTTATTTTATTTTGATGTTTTGTAATTTCCTTTAAAATAATGCTTTAAAGAACAATATTTTTATTTAGAACTATTTTCAGCAGTTTTTAAAAACTAAGGCAAAGCTGTATTTTTCCAGATCTGTCTGTATGGAATAAAATACCTGACAAACATTAAGAAATGTCCTGAAAATGCCGCAAGCACTTCACTAAGTGCACTTTCTGTGTTGCTATTCAGTCCTGTGTTAGCGTGTTAAAAGTTGATATATGACTAAATGAATTATTCATGACCTTTGGGAATAGAGAAGATTCCTGCCCCATTAAAGTCATATCTACATTTCCTGGCTTCCCCAAGCACTTACATTATTATGGACTGTTACACAACAGAACAGTGGTTTCTTTTTAATTCTGCTGGAGCCACGGGGTTTTTACTACTTTGATTCTGTGTTTTAAAAGTGTGAAGTGTGAAGTGTTTGTGTGTGTGAGAGAGGGAGAGAGAAGAATTTGGCATAGACCGTTTTTAGCAGGTTGGATGGATGGATGCCCTCCAAATTTCACGCAGCATGCTGGGTGGATGTTAGCCTCCATTCAGAAAACACGTCTCTGCTCTGATTCATTCATGAAACGCCGTGCCAGTGCTGTGATCCATTGATAAAGAATTCTGCCAACAGTTAAGTCCAAATAACTGAACTCAGTATGGTAGTCTGGCGAGAGAAAAGTGTCAAAATCACTAGCAGGTCTCTCTCTTCCTCCCTCTTTCCCTCTCCCACTCTTTCTCATTCTCTTTGTCCCTTTCTTTCCCCTCTTTTTCTCTTTCCTTCCCCTCTCTGCCTCCCTCTCTCCCTGTTTCTCTTTCTTTCCTCTCTTTCCTTCCCCTCTCTCTCTCCACTCTCTCTCTCTACACCTTCTCTCCCCTCTTCCTCTCTCTCTCCCTCTCTGTCCCTTTATTCCTCTTCTTCCCCTTCCTTTCTCCATCTCTTTCTCCTTCTCCCACTATCTCTCGTTCCCTTTCTCCCTCTCTCTCTTTGTCTGTCTCTCTTCCTCTCACAGACACAGACATGCACTTCATGCACCTTATCTGAGCAGCACACCTCGTTTCATCCAGAAAGGACTGAGGTTGGTTACTATACTCTCAGCCAGGATGAAAAAAGAGAATTGCAATTACCTGCATATCTCACAAGGTCTCACATGGAAAGTACATATAAATATATCAGGGTAGTCATGATCAAGACACTTCTATTTTAATCCAGTTTAATGCAACTCGGACTTTAGATGGGACATGAAATTCCAACTGATGCCAAGAATTGAAAGTTGCGTGGCGTTTCCCCAAGCAGTCAAGGTGGAAGTTTTTTGACACTTAATCCACATTGTAAGTCTTTGTATTTCTCAAAATTGAACAACCACAGATTCTGTTCTTGTGACAGGATATCATTAGTGAAGTTTAAAGGCATCTACGTTTCCTTACTACCTCTGAAAGCATCATTAGCACAAGGACTGGTAAGGAAGGCACGGTGATGCTTTTCATCACAACAATTTCAAAACGTTTTAGAGGTGAGTAAACACCCATTCTTTTTGATTGAAACTGATAAGAAAATATATTTTAACATGACAGGGAGCTTAATAAGGGCTGGAAGATAAACTGATAAGATAAAAAGACCGTCTTTAAAATGTCTCAGGCATGTAAGATCATGTGTGTGTTTGTCCATATATATGTCTATATGAGTTTGGTGTGGAAGAACTTGCCTGGCGGCACAGGGCCCCGATCTCAACCCCATCCAACACCTTTGGGATGAACTGGAACGGAGATTGTGATCCAGACCTTCTCGTCTGACATCAGTGTCTGACCTCATACATGCTCTACAGAACGAATGGGCACACATTTCGACGGAAACCTTCCAAGAAGAGTGGAAGCTGTTATGGCTGCAAAAACTCAATTTTAAAGTCTATGTATTTGAATGGAATGCCATTACTTTTGTCTATATAGTGTATATACAGACATATAAATAAAATAAACCTTTGTATTTGGACAGCGATTAGCTTCATGCGCTGCTTTCTGATTGGTCAGGGATTTTGACGTATGTTTTAAATAGGGGCCTCGCGCGCGCTGCAAAAATAGTTTAATTTGGAGGCAGAAGAAGCGCAGGAACATGACTATGGCGCCCGATTAAGAACCTTAACCACAGAGTGCCGCGTGTTCCCCTCGGCTAAAAACTTAACATAGGGTTTCAGGACTGCAGGACAGACGAGGGCAGAAGGTAAGAGATGTTGTACGTGTATTTAATCAGTTTAAAGGCGAAGTCTGTACAAGAGCATTCACTCTGCAGTTGCCTTAATCCTATAGATTATTCTATATCTCTCTATATGTCCTGTTGATTCATGCCTCCTGTAATACTGATGAAAACTATGATGGCGGCGCGCTGAGCTCGCAGCGGCCTCTCCAGGTATAGACACTACGAAACTTAATTTTCCTAAAAATGTGCTTAACCCTAACTTTATTTAGGCGACCTCTGAAAATACACCAAACCCTTTCTTTTGAATTAAGTGGCCAATAATTAAGGGATCGGTTTACAAAAGGGTAAAATTCAGTAGTTTTAAACCTTAATCAGCCTTAATCAGTGCACTTTTCCAATTCATTTCCTTTAATTTTCTGGAAATTAAGAGTTTTAAGGGGTTTGGTTTCGTAGTGAGTTGTATTGTTGCTCTTGGTCTTTGTCCTGGTTTTGTGTTCTGCTATTTTGTTGCACCATGCTCCTGGAGGCACGTTGTTTCGTTTTTACTGTGTTCTGTGTGTATATGGTAGCAATGACAATAAAACCTACTTGACTTGAGGTTAACCCTTGCAAGTACCTAATGGTCTCTTTTTTTGTCTATAAACTGCTTCGTTAGACTAAAGCAGTTTCATTTCTGGTGTCAGGTGAACATGCTCTCTGCTTCGAGGTCAATGTCAAAATTACTGCCCGTTTTAAGTTGCACTTGAAGGCCTCTGTTGTGTGTTTTCATAATTAGTCCAGACTAGGACTAGGAGAGAATAGGAAACAGAGAATCTACTCAAGGCCTCAAACCTGAGCAGGGGTCTCACTATTAACAGGCCCACATTGGTAGTGATGCTCTGGATTCTTCCAGGTAGTCCATTATTTCCTATTTGTTTATGTTCTCAGACCCCGTGAGAAACTTAATTGATGTAACTCCTCAGCTATGTATTTTGAGGGGTCAAGAACAAGTAAAAATAAGTAGACGTGTAAAGAATCATGACTGAAACTGCTGAGTGATGTGTGATGGTGGTTAAAAGCTAATTTTAAATGCTAAATAATGCAAAACCTGTTCAGTTATTGCAGCTGACCTGCTTTCATTGCAGAATGTTAATCGTATAGAACTTAAATGGCCCCTGTCCTAATTTTTCTAGTTTTCTTCTCACCTAATGTCAACTTTTTGTGTTACTGTGCTTTTAAGAAAACCTATTTTGAGTTGCTCATTAGTTCTGTAGATGGCATCATGGGCATAACCAGGTCTGAGCTGGTGTTCTCTTTGAGAAAAATGAATTTGAAAACTGAACTTGCCACAGTCTCACTTTGTGCTAAACAAACGTTTTCTGAACCTGAAATGTTTTATCCTGTGTACATTTTTTTCACCTAGTATTGAATGTATTGGAATTAAAGCTGTATATGTATAACTCTATGTATAAAGTATAGTGTATGTATTACTCAATAAGCAAGTAAACACATGCCGCTTGTATGTAAGTCTACTGTTACATTTCAGTATCGTTTTACTGTAACAGCCTGATCCAGCTAAACCAGTGAAAATTGTAATTGTTGTTCAGAGTGCAGCAGTGTTGGCTCTCAAATAGCAGTATAATTCCTCTTTTGGCTCTTTACTGACCTTTAAATTTGGAGGATCTGGTGACATTTGAAGGAGAAAAGTGTGTACTGAACAATTTTCTTTTTACCACAGGGCACTATTGCAGTGGTTGTGTTTTTAACAGAGAAACAGATTAAAGACAGCCCTCTGATACGCTAAATTTAACTTCAGATTGAATTACATTTACATTTACAGCATTTAGCAGACACTTTTATCCAAAACCACTTCCATTCCCTAACTACATGGGGCAGTCTCCCTGGAGCAACTTGGGGTTAAGGTTCTTGCTCAGGAACCCAGTGGTGGTATACTGGAGGTAGGATTAGAACATAGGACCTCTTAGTCCCAATGCAAGTATCCTACCCACTAAGCCACCACCACCCCTTTGAATATACAGCTTACTGTTACATATGTAAAGTGAATAGCATTGATTATCTTGTAGCAGTGCTACTTGTCAAAGGGTGGGAAATATTAGGCAGCAAGTAAACTGTCAGTTCTTGAACTTTAGTGCTCAAGGATGGACATGTAGTCCTGTAGTCTATTTCTAAGAACCAGAATCAATAAAATCTGATTTCAACAAATAAAAACAGTGTACAACAGTCTAGAACTGGTGTTTGTTCTCCTACATTCTCCCCGTTTGCTGCTCTTTCACTCGACGTGCTGCCGCTCGACCGCTCTCCGGAGCCCCTCCCTCTGCGGGTTTTCCCCACCCACTTGGGGGCGGAGACTAGTTCTCCCGAGTTCAAAGATCTTCTGGAACACCAAACAAAGCTCAGCATAACATCTGACCTCTCACACATCAACACAAACCAGGGGATGTTCCATATAAGGAGGTGTTTGGCCATATGATGATTATCATTTGTTGAACTCACGTTCTAAGGGTTAAGAGGTGGCTCCATGAGATGGTTCTTATTATTAAAATGGAACAGATTTGTCCCAGCATTCAGGTGTCAATGTAAACAGCAGTGTTCCACTATTTACATTTGTGTATTGTGTTTTTGTTTATATTCAAAAAAGTTGAAAATAAAACCCTTAAAAAAGGTAGGACAACTGGAATAAGCTCCTTAATCTGTCTATCTAATAAAAATAAATACTGTATTTATGTTTCTATGTTTACAATCATGACTTGTCCTTTTCCGATGTACAGTGTGTGTGATTTCTGGCCAGCGCGCCTAAGTGTGAAGATAATAATATAAAATAGAGCCTGCTGTGTAGAATATGTTAATGAACATCAGTTACAGCTGCTAAAAGGTGTCAAGACAACGAAGGCTGAGTAAAACCTAATCTTGTGTAATTAAAAACAGAGCAGCCTGAGCGGGATGTGTTTCCCTGTCTTGATTTCAGTCCTGCTTTTAACCCAGAGCTGAACATCTACTGGTGAATCTATAACAGCTGTACCAGCCCTGATTTTACGCTGCGTTTGTGTCATCTAGAAAATAATGATCTTGTAGCAGCCAAAAAAACACAACTGGCACAAAACCGCTTAGTGCAACAGTCCAGCAAGATCCAGAGGAGTTTACAGCATGAAGACATGTACGCACACACACACACACACACACACACACAGAAGTGAGCTAAGGTGGCCTGCAGCACCAATAGAACAAAGGGGAAGCAGACTCCACCTTTAGAGAAAGAGAGAGAGAGAGAGAGACAGAGAGAGAGACAGAGAAAGTGCAGTGCTTGGTTCTGTGCCTGAAAGAATAAACTCTTTCTGTTCTGCCTTTTTGCCTGTGATGAAGCAGCAGATCAAAAATAAGTAAAGCAAGTGATTTTTTTGTGTTCACTCGTGAGTCTTGATCACTGTAAAAAACATTAGGCACTACACAGACACTGTAGTAGATTTTCTAACTTATCTTTTTCTCGCTCAACTGTAAAAAATAAATTACATTTACACTCTGTACTATACTCTGTACACGCACTCACACACACACACAGACCGCTCACACCAGCCACTTTACCACACACATTTGTAACTTTAATCACTGTCCTTAATTTAATGAAACAAGGATAACAAGGATTCTGTTAGGAACTACAAGTAATCCTGGGCTAAAAGGAAGACACTGATATACTGTGGATAAAATCATTGTTTACTTAGTATATTCAGAACTATTGCGCTAATATTATGCTGGTGAGTTTTGCACAGTCCTGTATACAGTACATTGTGTTTTCCCAGAGAGGGAATCGAACACCAGTCTACTGCAAAGTAGGCGACTGTATAACCCACCATGCTACACCAAGCACTACTCCTATGGCATGTATTACATTTTATATTTTTCCCATATAAATAAACACAAATACACACTAAAAATCTCTATCATGAGCTCAACCACTTCCAACCTTGGGTTTGACTGAAGTGTGTGCCCAACTAGTCCTCTGAGCTTAATATGATAAATAAATGACCATATAATGCGAATTCACGAGGGATGCGTTAGTGCAGAAGGAAACATCAGAGCGTGATTCAGGGGAATGTGCTGGGTGGACATGGCTGGCTGTTATTTTATTAATGCACTATTCAGAATGCCTGCAGGGGGAAAATATCCCAGACTGTCAAAAAACAGGAGGATCAGAGACCTACCACACACCCCACAAACACACAAACATATACGCTTTCTCCCTCTCTCCCTCTCTCTCTCTCTCTCTCTCTCGCTCTGTCTCACTCACTCACTCAATATCGCTTGCTCGCTCAATATTTCTCTCTCCATCTCTCCCTCGCTCTGACAGTATGTTAGTGGTTGGCACGACAAGCCAATGCTACAGTGCTGCAAAAACAGAAGCTGACCTCAGATAAACCCCTTGTTCTGTATGTAATGAGCTACACCCTTCAGAATGAAGGTGCAAAATAGGGTTCCGCGTAGAACCACCGCAGAACCTTTACATTTTTATTCAGAGCATTTGGCCGAAAATCTTATCCAGAGCAATGGTCATCTGTGCTTTGTAATCCGCAAGAAAATACGTCCTTTATACTAGGAAGCCTAGGCTTAAAATTAAGATCTGCTAGAAGACTAATGGTGCATTTCCCCTGGCACAAGGAACCATGCTGTACCAGAAAGAGTGTTTTCCATTACAAATAAAGCGACCCGTCTCGAGCTGTACCTGTGCTGCTCGATGGCAGGACCAAAAATGGGCCGCAGCCAAACTGACTGATTTCTGATTGGTCGAAATGTCATCACAATATGAAAAGAGGCCATTGTTTTTTACTGTCCACGCAAAAACAATGGAGATACAAGTCGATGAAGTCGATACTGTCTGTTTGGGCTGAAGATACATCTCAGTGGGAGTCTTCTATAATGCTAACAAATGTATCTTTAACTCTGTGAGGGTTTTCATCACTCGGCTAAAGAAAAAAACTCAAACAAGCCTATAAATAATAAAAGACCACAATATCAAAGGCAGCTCTGCTGGTTCGACTCCATGGACGTGGTTTTGAGATGCCGAATGGTCACTAAGTGTGGGGAGAGAATTCCGCTGCTGATGAGTCCATCTGGACCATCTTTGGCTTTGTAGGTGAATGTTAGAGTTTTAAATGTTTAAAAGCCAGTGAAGAGCTTCCAGCAGTGGAGTGGTGTGTAAGAATGTCTGTGTATTGAAGACCAGATGTGCTGCTGGACTCTGGATCATCGTAGAGGCCTGGTGGCCTTCAGGGAAAGGCCAGTCAAGAGTGAGTTTTAGTAAAGCTGTCAGAACTTTTTATCTTCTTGCATTGATTGCTCTTTAATTTCTTTTACTATTTTATTTTATTACTTGCTACTATTAATATGCACAATATTTCTATTCTATTTTTATTCTATTTCTATTCTATTTTTCTATTCTCTATTCTGTTCCATTCTATTCTATTCCTGTAAAGGACACTGACTGTGTATGATAATGAGTTGTGTAAATAAACTTGACTGAGATGATGAGTGACTGGACGTGTGTCTGACTGGCGTCAGTGATTAGAAAAGTATTAATTTTCCTGATATTTGAAAGAAGGTGTCTGCAAGCTCAGAAGAGATTGTTAATGTAAGAAGGTGAGGATCAGGTCAGGTCTTAGGGACGCATCACCTGAGGTTCTTTAAACAATTATTACTAGAAACATAATAATAATAATAATAATAATAATAATGACAACAACAATAACAATAATAATAATAATTATTATAATTATTATTAGTAGTAGTATTATTGTTGTATATGTAAAAAAGGCTGCAGAACAGCTTGTTTTGAATTCCGTGTTTCCCGTGAGGTCACGAAAACCAGTGCATTTACATTTTTCTGCCTATTCAACCCCACAGCATCAGGAGTGTCTCAGCACAGACTGCTTTTTGAATAAGGCACGGAACAGGGCAGCCAATCAAACCAGAGGTCATTTACATATCTATTAGCCCTAGAGGTGCAGCGTGGAAAACAGCCTGTTGAAATGTAAGGGATAAGGAGAGGTTGGAAAGTGGCTGTGTAAAAATGAATTACTGCTGCATAAAAGCACACAAACATGAGCTGACCTCGGGGGAAAAGATAAATACAAGAAAAATGGGCCCTTTAATAAAAGCCATCCATCCGTCCATCCATTCATCCATTTTGGAACCACAGTCACGGGGGGTGCTTCAGCCTGTCCCAGCTCTCAGAGAAACACCCTGGACAGGCTGCTGGTCCTTTTGGGTTTTTTTTAAACACAGTGGCAAAATTTAATGAAGAATTGACAAATATAATTTGTTTCAAATTACATTTTGAATTAAAATCTTGCTAAGTTGACTTCCAATTAAGGAAGCAATTTTGTTGTCTTTGTAATGAAATGTTGGTTAGTGCTCTTTAAGTACTGACAATATCTTGATATATAATGATCAAATTTATCACAGTAATGACTAATATTGTGATGTTGTCCAGCATCAAAAAGCTGCTTCACAGCCACAGATTACAAAGTAGATTAGGTTTACAGTGTATCAGTTTACAGCGTATTAAAGATTACAGTGTGTTACAGTCAACAGTGTATTAGTTTACAGCGTATTAAAGATTACAGTGTGTTACAGTCAACAGTGTATTAGTTTACAGCGTATTATAGTTTGCAGTGTATTAGTTTAGTGCATTACAGTTTAGTGTGTTACTGTTAACAGTGTATTAGTTTACAGTGTGTTACAGTTTACAGTGTGTTAGTTTACAGTATATTAGTTTACAGTGTATTACAGTTTAGTGTGTTACTGTTAACAGTGTATTAGTTTACAGTGTGTTACAGTCAACAGTGTATTAGTTTACAGCGTATTATAGTTTGCAGTGTATTAGTTTAGTGAATTACAGTTTAGTGTGTTACTGTTAACAGTGTATTAGTTTACAGTGTGTTACTGTTAACAGTGTATTAGTTTACAGTGTGTTACAGTTTACAGTGTGTTAGTTTACAGTGCATTAGTTTACAGTGTAGTAGTTTATGAAACAGTATATATTGTTTAAAGCATTTTCAAACCCCTTTCTTTCCTTTCCTCGCTCATTTCTGTTGTCCTCTGTCTCCTCCTCTCTCTCTTCTTGCTCTCTACCCCCTCACCTCATTCTTTCTTTCTTACTCTCTCTCTCACCTAATTCTCTCTCTTCTTACTCTTTATCTCACCTTACTCTCTCTATATTCTCCCCCTCTCTTCTTACTACTTCCCTTTCTCTCTCATCTTATACTCTCTATCATCTTTCTTCTTACTCTCTACCTCGCTATCTCACCTTACTCTCATCCATATTCCCTCTCTCTTTTTTCATACTCTCTCCCTTTCTCTCTCATCTTATACTCTGTCTGATCTTTCTTCTTACTCTGTCCCTCTTTCTTATTACTCTCTACCTCTCAATCTCACCTAACTCTCCATCCCTATTCCCTCCTTCTCTCTTCATACTATCCTATTCTGTCTCATCTTATGCTCTCTGTCTCTTTCTTATTTTCCCTCTCTCTCTTCTTTTTCAGCTCTCTCTCTCTATTCCTGTCTTTCTTTCTCTCTTCATAATTTCTCCCATCCTCTTTCATCTTTTCACATTATTTCTTATCTCTCTCCCTCTCTCTATCTTTCCTCTCTCTCTTCTCATTTTCTCCCTCTCACCTTACTTTCTCTCTTCTCTCTCTCTTTCTCTCTGTCTCCCTCTCTCTGTCTTTCCTCTCTCTCTCTCTCTCTCCCTCTCTCTATCTTTCCTCTCTCTGTCTTTCCTCTCTCTCTCTCTCTCTCTCTCTGTCTTTCCTCTCTCTCTCTCTCTCTCTCTCTCTCTTTATCTCTCTCTCTCTCTCTCTCTCTCTCTTTATCTCTCTCTCTCTCTCTTTATCTCTCTCTC
>JBBPCY010000039.1:35653190-35676131 GCA_037974405.1 Brachyalestes nurse
TGATCCTATTCCACTACGGTTCTACTCCACATTATGGCAAGAACCACTTCACTAAGTAAAAAACAACAGTCCATCATGACATTATTACAAAACATATTCTGGTTTGTTTTAATGAGAAGATATGTGTCCAAACCTTTGACTGGTAGTGTACATGTATTCAGACAGCACTGGTCACATCCTTTTCAATAAAAAATATCTTGGAACAGGGTTGTAATGCGTGGCCCTGACATCAGTGTGGGAACGGGACGGTTACCGCAGCCACAACTTCGTCCGGTGTGGGAACAAGACAAAGGTAATTAAGTTGTGATCGTAAAGTTGCGGCCTTAATCATTAAACTAATTAAGCTGCTCTTATGCCTTCCGATCATGTTCCCACACATTATTAAGACAGCACTGAAGCAGACAGTCTCTTACAGCAGTATGATGATTCAAATGTGGCATTATGAATAGTTTTCTAAATAATAATAGTAACTTTTGGAAAATCTGTATCATTATTTTTATCATTATTTGCCTTGTCAAAATCAAAGAGAATTAGAATAAGAATAAATGGATCCCAGAGGAAACTGCTTATATTATGACTGCACAGACACACAGAAACACAGCGACAAGAACAAAATAATACAAAATAAAAATCTCTCTCATCAGTAATGCTCAGAAAATGCTTACTAAAATATAAAATATAAATATAAAATGTTGTGGTCAGTAAGAGAGTCGGGTAGAAATGGCAGGCAGGTAGGATGTTCTTCTAGGATGTCTAGAAGAACCACTTGTGGTTCCCGAAAGAACCTTTCAGTGACAATCTGAGACGTGAGTGTCAAGAATCAACCACATAAGGTGAAGCCTCCAGGAAAACAATTAAACTGGTGAAGAACCTTTTTACTGTGTTCTTTATAAGATGTCTTCACAGTTGCACTTCTCTTTTTGGTTCTTTTGGGAACTGAAAGTGGTTGCCCTATGGCATCATGAAAAGAATCTTGGGTGGTGTTTGTCACTACGAAGCTCTGGAACTTTGTGGAAAGTTATTTATTTTGAGTTGCATACTGAAACTGTACTTTCACAACTGTTTTCCTTTTACTATAGCAATTCAATTTACTTACATGTGAAGATGATGAAAAACGTTTGAAAACTGGTAAGTAAGAAAATGAAATGTAACAGAAAACATTAATGAGCATCAGTCTGAAAGAACAACCCTCTTAAATTCATAACATCCTACACAGAAGGAAGAAAGTTTCTTTTTTGGGCATATCTAAAAGCTTTTAATCAGCACAATGGAGACGAGTCACTTTCGCTGGGCTTTGAAGTGACTCTTTGATCCGATTTAAAAGTGTCAGAAGTGATAAACAGGCATTAGAAGTCGAGAGTTTATACAGCGTAAGAGATTACAGTGGAGAAGACAGTTCTGAAGTTTTTTTTCTAAACTGCGAGCTTTGATATCAATCTCTGTCTCTGATTGGCTCCTGCAAGCATCGCCATGGAAAAAGTTGACGTGGCAACGGAATCATAGAAACGGGGCTCTTTCTTTTACCACCAGCCAAATGCTGATTTCTGTGATTTCCAAGGCGGCCATCAAACATGGTGGTTTTTCTCTTAATTAGAGCTTCTTGAAAGATTAAATCAGCTTTTCCTATGATTTCATACCGCGATTGTTCTGGATGCGGTCGTGACGCCTCATGGACGTTTGGGCGTCTTGGAAAAATCCTGCCGAAAGAGTAAACGTACACAAACCCAATCATCACGTCTTTAAACATTTGCCAGGAGGGCCGATGACTCAGGCCTTATGGGGTTGCTGATTAGTGGCTGGTGTTTAATGTCTGCAAATAAAGGGTATTTAAACGTAAATATCCCAAACAGCAAGCTTTTAATTCATCCTCTCTTCCCGGCTATGGGAACACTACAATTCTGCCAACCCTCTCATGACTGCATTAAAAGGAATACGCCAAAGTTTTTCAACCGAATCTATAGCTGCCACATCCGTACCAGTCCATTACCACAGACAGTCATTTTGTCTCTCAGAAAAAAAGGAGAAAATTGACGAGGAAATAACTCGGCCACTTATAATAGAAGCCAATGAGCAGTTGTTGAATTTTGCCGGTAAATGTTTATATAAAACACATTGTAGAAAATGAATTCCTGAGTCAGAGGCATTGGGAAATGAAGCTTTGAATTTGTTCTTTCCGTCACAGTAGTGGCACAGTGGATTAGAACAGCTCTCTCAGTCCGTCTCATCCTGTCAACCTGAACCTGAGTGTATCGGCTGTGGTTTCAAATTTGGATTGTGTGGGCACATTAGAGGTCTGCACTGGTATGAAAATGAAGCCCTAACTTTACTTTGAGGCCTGACTCAGCCCGACTACATTTGAATCTCAACCCCTAATGGAGATGGATCATCACAGACACAGTTTTGCCGTTTTACTGAGTTACTAAGAGCATGAGCTGAGGGACTGAAAATGTCCTAAACTGCTGCTTTACATGTCTGTGACACCGGGCAAAAAGGGAGAAAGAGCTGCTGTGAACTGTCCACCAACCCAATACATCCCTCTCACCATCCAAAGAGATTTTCTGAATGCAAGTTACAAGACAGACTGGAAATACAATGTGAAAATGCAAAAGTAGTTTGTGTGATAGTGTGTCAGAGTGGACAGTGTACAAAACACTGGTGCCCTGGTGGTTAGGGAGTTGCCCCTGTGATCGGAAGGCTGTGGGTTTGAATCCCAGGACTGCCAGTGGCACCACTGAGGCCCTCTTGAGCAAGATATCATCCCCACACACTGCTCCCGGGGTGCTGCATTTTTTGGCTGCCCACTGCTTCACTTGGTGAATGGGTTAAATGGGTTAAACGCAGAGAAAGAATTTCACATTGTTCACACTGTGTGCTGTGCTGTGTTGTGTTAACGAGTGACAAATGGTTCATTTTCACTTCAGATACTAGGAAGACAAACCCCAGCCCAACCTGAGCTCCATACTGCCTATGTAAAATGGGCCTGAACGCAAATATTGAGCTACGCCAGACTTGGGCAGCCCACCTTTAATCCCACATTTCAAGTTTATACACGTAGTTCAGCATCTGTCCATTGACTTCTATTGCAAGTGAGTGTCAGTGGGTGTTGTGTTCTTTTAGAGAAACAGAACAGTCACTGCCTGCGGTAACAGACTTCACACTGCAGAAGCGTCAGATAGAAATGAGATGTAAACCTGCCAGAATATTCCCTAAAGGATCAGCAAGAAGGCCAAAAAAAAACAAATGCAAGAGAAAGTATGATGATCTTGTGTCTGTCTGTTGGTTTTAACATATCTAGAGTACAGAAAGCAACAGTATCCTGGATCATCACACACTTCCCAGTAAGTAGGGATGCACATTGGCTGATAATGGCCAATAATTGTTAACAAAAATGATAAGCACTCGACAGATATTTAGATCTTGATCTGTGTTTATTGTACTCTGGAGGAGCAGAAAGTTCAGTCGTGACGCTAAAATATCCACATTTCTATTTTACTGAATTTGTTAACCTACAAAAACACTGTGTACAAGTCATTCAAATCTCAAATCTGGTCCAGGAACATTTGTCATGACCGAGGCATGTGCTGGCCTTCCCCCTCCCAGCGCCAGTAGAATCTTGTGATGCTAAGGTTGAGAAAAAGTGTGTCCCATTACTCCATGTTTCCATAATGCTAATTCAGTTTGGACATTTTATAAACGTTATGTATCGACACAGATTTCGACAGATTTGTACATGAAAGATATTGGACTCCTATACTGTTGCATCCCTAACACTAAGTTTGTTAGGGGAAACATAGTGCTATCCAGCACTGTCCAGACTCCCCAGGCTTCACAGTGACCTCAGAGCTTTGCTGAAGGACTGATTAGGGCCTTGCCAATTTAGGTGAACACACACACACACACAGATAGATAGATACACGCAGACGTTCAACACATTTTCTTCGTATTCCAGTTTAGAGTCATTTTGGACAGTCTCTTTCTCGCTTACTCATCTTCCTTCTATCTTTCTCTTTCTCTCTCATCCCTTTCTTCAGTCCTGTTTTCCTTCTCTCCTCTGTCGTGATCCCTCGTTCCATGCTACGTAGACGAATAGCGCCAGGACGACGTGCACGGCGATCACAGCCACGATGGCAGCATAGAAGTAGCTGTCGTTGCTGGAGTAGCCGAGCGACGCTGCAGAAAGAGGGCAGAGCCTGGTCATTAGACAGCACCTTACAGGCCTTACAGTGTACATGTGCATCTAAGAGACTTTAAACTGTTCATATCAGGATAAAATACATGGTCAAATTATAATTATCGTCACATTTTACTGAGGGACTTCATTCAAAAGGCTGAAAGATCCCAACATAAGTCTTTTACATCAAATGACATAGACCCGCATTAATATTTATAATCAGAATCAGAATAAAGAGAATCAGAAAACTTTATTGATCCTGGGGGAAACTGCTTATGTTACAACTGCATAGACACACAGAGACACAGGGACAAGTCTAAATAACTAAAATATCTAAAATATCTAAAATACACAATGCTATACAAAAAAATTCTGAGGTATAAATACTATAGATAAGTAACGTGTAGTTAAGCGAATTACTAGTAACACAAACAGTGGTTAGGAGTCTGTTATAGCATGTAGTACAGATCAATAGTATGTAATTACTATTGACATAAGTAGTGATATTTCAAATGATAAGACTACATATAATAAGGAGATAAAAATGCACATAAAGATAACGATTTAACCTAATGAGAAATCGTGGCACAAAGTAGCATCAGGCTGTTGCACAGATGATTGTGTGCTTGTGTGTGTGTGTGTGTGTGTGTCTGCGACAGAAGAAGGAGTTCTAGAGTCAGATGGAGGTGGGAAAGAAGGATTTTATAAAGGTCAATTCCAACAAGCATCAGTTGTCAACGGCAATGGAATTAAGAAATGCTCACCAATAAATGTACAGGTGTTAGTCGTCAAAGGCATTTGCTGTATAGATGGTGAACGCTGTGCACCAGTAAAGCGCTCTCAGTTTGGTGGTGGCCACAGTGAGGGACTTTATGGGAAATCTTTCTTAATTATGTTGTACATTAAAAGGATCCTATCCTATACTTTACCTGCATTTCTAGCAAAGTAAAAATTGCTAAAGAGACTATTTAGTTCCCCTCCTCTGGACTATTTCGGAGACTATTTGTCCTATCATAGTTGCATAAAATGACCAAAAAAAAAGAACATATATTAATCATGAAATAATTTAGTTCAATCACCACATTCAACACAATTATCCATATGATACCTATTTACCTATTTATCAATAAACTTAGAGGCAGCTGGATGGCCTAGTGGTTAGGACATTGGCCCTGCAATCAGAAGGTTGGGGGTTCAATCACATAAACCAGTTTAGTGACAATTATTAAACCAGTTTAGTTACAATTATTCTTGGTTCAGTGGGGGTGGGGTGGTTAGCAGCAGCTCCTCCTTTTCCAGAATGGGACGCAGACATGGGCATGGAGGCTAAATACAACAACCTGCCATATAATCTGGATGATTTGTGCCCAAGAGAGGTAATCAGTTCATCTTTATAACAAACCCATAGAGATGGGACTTTTCTGTGCATATTTTTATTTACTATTGACTGTAATTTTTACATTTTTGTCTCTCTCTGTGTAAATAAGCCAAGTCACAAATGCAGTATCGACAGGCTGAGTGGGTGGTTTGGGGGTGTCAGTAAAAATGAAACCACAAACAGAATGAATATCTGTTTTTCTTGATGTAGGCCCTTTAAGTACTGAGGAAAGGTATGGCTTTAACTGTGGATATGATATTTTAGCGGATGTCCAGAGATTTTTTTGGCCAGGAACAGGGTCAGTGAGGGTCTACCTTCAAACAGATAAGCCTTTGATGTGAAGTACAGTCCAATGGGAAGAGTAATCATCAGGACGGTGAAAAACAGCAGCGTCATCAATACCGATATCAGCGATCCATCATCTCTGTTGAAGAGAGAGAAAGAGGTTTGGGGGTTAAAGGGAGAGAAAAAGTGTGTAACTATGATTTGGACTTGTTCTAAAACAATGAAAAATGCCATTAAAGCTGTAATTCACCAAAGATATTCTACCTTTAAGTCTCCACTTCAAGCTATGAGGCCTACATAGCTAACAAGTAATAGAACTGTCTGTATGTTTTTTTTCCCAAAGAGCCCAATCATTTCTCAGTTCATTCAGACTCAGTTTCATTTCTGATGAATGTCTAGCGAACAGGAACCCCCTCCTGTCCGTCCGTATTACAGCTAAGGGGTTTGGAAAATTGTGCAGCTGAGCTCCGCGCACAGCTCGAGTTAAGCAGCTTTACTTCCTTCAGCTTTGGATCGTTAGTGCTTTCTGTGAAAACTAAAGCTCATTAGTTTAGTTTACTGATCTTTAAGCTCAGGTTTAAAAAAAAAAAAACTGCCGCTGAGGACAGGCAGCCGCTACAAGAAATATTAGTAATATCAAACACTCCTTGACCCTCCTTGCTGTGTCATTACTGTGGTACGTTATGTAGTATATCATACTAATACACAGTAGTGTGTACAGTACAGCAATTATACAGTACTGTGCAAATGTCTAAGGCCCCTGTGAAAATTGCTTCGATTGATCGGCTTCTTTCTGTCAGCAAAAACACAAGTGATCATTAGAATAAATGCAAATAAATAAGAAAGCAGAAAAAGATTGAGATTTCTTTTTTCTGGAAAGTCGTTGATATTTTGTGAGCCAAAGAACACAAGTTTGGCTTCAGATTTCTGCTCTTTGTCTCCAGTCATAAAATTCCATAAGCAACAGACCTGATTTAAACTAATGAAGTAAAAAGAGCCAACCCAGGTATTGGATGGCAGCTACGAGTAAAACTGGGCTTCCATCAGGAAAGGGGTCTGGAATGGTTAAACGAACACTTTCTTACACATAAAAGCACAGTTTACTGGTTTACTGTATTAATGTTATTTGTATTTATTTTGATGGTGTTTTAACTCCAACTTAATACTACACTACTACAGTAGTAAACAACTTTTAAGTATAATTTTGCGTGTGTGTATATATATATATATATATACATAAGCTTAGAATGTTCTTTGTCCTGCATTTGTTCCAACAGCTATAGTCTATAATTGACATAAATATTTTAGTGTTCATATTATCAAACATTCAAGTATGAAGTTCAGTTTCAATATGTTTCATCCACATTACATTAGCGTGTGTGAGTAGAAGACGACTGTTTCATTATGAGTTGAATTTGATTAAAGTTATTGTTGTCCCACAGATAGAAAAAACCCTGCATATTTGCCACGCAATAAAAATCACATAACAGAAACATTATAGATTATGCACTTATGAACACTGGCATTCAGAAGTTTGGAGTCGTGCACCATGTTAACCATTTTTGCTGTTTCATATAGAATAATAAGTCATTTAATACAGGTTTAAATGTCACTGTTCAGAAAGGTTATTGTAGATGATTTGGTTCAATCAACTGAACAGTATGTGAATTAAATTACAAACAACATACTGTTTTTAACAATTTATGTTTTTTTTTTTAAAGTTATTTGAATATTTGATTATGATGAAAAGCTGTGTGTACAGTCTTGTTTAGATTTTGATCCAGACTCCAAACAGTAGTGCAGTTTTATACGGATGGTTATGAATTCTAAGTGACAGCAATGATTCCAGACTGCTCAGAGCTACATAATCTTAGTTCTGCTCTGAACGTTCATGCTGATGTTGATAATAGACGAAGCTCTGTTACTTTTATATCATTATTTCATGAGAAAACTTATATTCTGATTTTTTGCCATATTCGTCATTTTTTAACCTAAGAAAAGGTCAGAAGTGGCAGCTCAATGCTGACAGTACAAAACACCAACCAATTAAGATAAGACCATTTATTAGTCCCACAGAGGGGAAATTTGCATTGTTAAAGCAGCAAAGTGGACAAAACAAGAGAAGACAGAAGCAGGAAAACCTATAGAAATAAACACTGTACAATATAACAGTAAAATATAAAAGAAGTGTACATTATACAAACATTAGATAAAAATGTTGTGTGTGTATACAAATGTAGTTCAGTAAATGTGTATATGTACACAAATGGAGTACACAATAAATGTAGTACTCAAAATAGAACTGTTTGCCATAATGTGCAACAGACTGTAAAAATCCAGTGCAATTTGTCTTTTGTATTTTTTTATATTTATTCTACCAGTGCAATTTGTATATAATTTGTATACTACTATTACTATTCCTTTGTTGTTTAACTATTGTTATTTAAGGTTATTTACCATTGTTATTTATTATTATTATTATTATTATTATTATCTTATTATTCCTTTGTTATTCAACTCTTATTGTCTTACTCTATTCCTGTCTTTAACTATATGTCGACTGCACCTTAAATTCCGTTGTTCCTTGAAAAAGTGTCAATGACAATAAAGATTTATCTTATCTTAGGGGGTTAAGCTACAAATGTAGTGACCTAATGGTAAAACCATCTGTTATTTAATATCATGCGCACTTCCAGGGTCAGTGGCGGTCTGTACATGAGGTCGCCGTCTGACCCGTGACCCCTCTGCAGACGGAGGTGGCCAGTCAGCGAAAGTTCATTTTTGTCAGTTTTCTGTGTACCTTCAGGCACAGCTGAGGTTGTTTGGGGCTGAACACAGTCCAAGGATACAGAGCGTGTGCAGGTATTACAGATATGTCAGGCCAAGTTTCATTTTGCAAGCCCGTTGCAATGAGCAGTCCGCCCTCGGTCAGCTCTACGTTCAAGGACAGCATCATATTCCACACACACAGTGCGGCCTTTTGTAAACGGATTGAACGGAACTAGGTCTAAATGATCCAAACTAGGTCAGTAAGGGCCCACAGTGGGCCTTCACATCTTACGCTGTATCGAAGGACACACCACTGGCATTTATTTATATTTTTAAGCCTGAAGACCACTTTCCAACCTCTCTTTATCCCTTTTAATAAACAGGCTCTTTGTGTAAATGTGCCTTTAAGACTGACATATGAAATGACTATAGTTCTGATTAGTTGAATTCAAGAAACAGTCCAAGATGAAACGTTCCTTATAATGCAGATCTAATATTTCACATGGCTGGGGGACAAAGCTTCATGTTGATTTTCTGCTCTGCCCTGCAGTTACAAGTCAAGGTGGTTAATATTAATACAACTGAGCTCAGCAGAGGGGTATTAAACCCATTTCCCTACAGTCAGACATGTACTAGGTGATTACAAGATCTAGATTTAGGCTTTTAGATTGGTGCCGCTTTTCAAGTGACCAATCATTGCTAAGACCTTTCTGACCTTTTTGGACCTGACCAGATCAGCTGTATTAGATAGGAGCAGTTACCCAGTGCAGGAGGTCTACAAGGTTGCAGCTTGAACACAGTGCCATACTGACTTTAATATGGACTGTTGGCCCCTTATTCAGTAGCTTTTCATCAGAATGGTCGGTTCCACCTGAAATGGTGCAGCAGTTATATTACATGGTGCTATGATTTAATATAATGACTTTAATTTGGACTGACCTTTAAGTCTAGCATGTTCACTGGTCTGAAGTTTGTCTCTCGTTCCAATTTTGACACCAGAATGTAATTGTTGGAGTGTGTTATGTGTTTGTGTGTATGTGTGTGTGTGTATGTGTTTGTGTAAAGTATGTGCGTATGTATATGTGTGTATGTATATGTATGTTTGTGTTTGTGTGTGTGTGTGCATGTGTGTGTATATGAGTGTGAGTATATGTGTGTGTACAAGTGTATGTGTGTACATGCGTGTTTGTGTGTAAACAGAGAAGCTGATAGCACAGCTAAGCTAAGTATTATTCCTTTAATAAACTGAGTGATTTCTCTTACCCCCTGCTCTGAGCCACTGCAGCAGGTCTGGAGCTGGGGGGTGTCTGTTCGTAGTTCTGCATGTCGGGGTCTTCGAGCGGAAAGGAAAAATCAGTTTAATCAGACCAAAACATCACCAGCACCACATTCTGACAATCAGACTGCGTAGTTCCGGGTACGGTCACGTGATCCTGGCACCGCGGCGCCCGCAGTGCTCTCAATGACCGCTAGAGGGAGCCAGAGCTCTGCGCTGCTACAGAGGCCAATTCAATTGAGTTCAATTCAATTCTGTTCAGTTCAGTTCAATTCTGTTCTATTCAGTTCAGTTCAATTAAACTGCGTTCAGTTCAGTTCAATTCAACTGCGTTCAGTTCAATTCATTTCAGTTTTATTCAGTCCAGTTCAGTTCAGTTAAATTCAATTCAATGTAGTTCTATGCAGTTCATTTCAATTCAGTTCAGTTGAGTTGAATTAAATTCAGTAAAAAATCAATTCAATTTAGTTGTATTCAATTCAGGTCCGTTCGATTCAAAACAGTTCTGTTCAGTTCAAATGTATCTGTATATTTGTCACTGAACATTAGATTCTGGAATCTAATGGACGCATGAG
Source organism: Brachyalestes nurse (assembly GCA_037974405.1). Taxonomy (NCBI): domain Eukaryota; kingdom Metazoa; phylum Chordata; class Actinopteri; order Characiformes; family Alestidae; genus Brachyalestes; species Brachyalestes nurse. The sequence continues at coordinate 35,663,645 of JBBPCY010000039.1, forward strand.
GGACGTGGGCTAGTTAGTAGGGGTTCTGACCTCAGGGGCTTGATTAATTGCATTTCTTTAGTAAACAGTTTGCTCATCCTCTCTGCTGTTCAGTTTGTCTCTTTTCAATCTTTACGACCAAAAATAATGTTCAAACACTGAATTCACAAGTCAGAGAGAGAGCAAGAGAGGGATTAGTCATCATACTCCCTTGAATTTAGCTTTCCGTTAGAGCAGCCATGGGGCCGTAAACCATTAATCTCTCCCAAGGACAAGATTTTAAAGTAACAAGACTGGATAGGTGAGGTGCGTGTGTGTGTGTGTGTCTTTTGGTGTCTGCGTGTGTGTTGTGACAGAAAGAGAGAGAGAGAGAGGGAGAGAGAGAGAACACCTATGTCTAGCTGTCTAAAACAATTATTTTTCTTCGGTTATTTTGAGAAATATATTAAACACCAATTTAAGCCTCCACACAAAAATCCCTGATAGTCCGGTTAGAGTGGAACCTAACCGTGCTGTCTGGATGACTGGATCAGGTCTTGTGGGGTGTTCCCAGTGTGCAGTGGTCAGTACCTACCAAAAGGAGAACCAGTGAATCAGCGACAGGGTCACAGGCGCCCAAGGCTCACTGATGTGCGTGCTAATGTCTTGGTACACAGCACACCTTCAGAGGTCTAGAGGTCTCGTGGAATCCCTGCTATTTGGGGGGCCTGAGGAGGGCCTACACAATATTAGGCAGGTTGTTAAAAAAAATAAAAATAAAAAATAAATATATTCATATATATATCAGTGGCATAATGGATCTGGCACCCATGAATGTCCTGCAGTGGCAAACAGCTTTGGTTTTATATTTGATTTCATTACATTCATTTTTAAGCTGAGAATTACAAGAAATATATGAACTGCAGCTGTGTGACTTTGTAAAAGAGAACACTGCTGGTGAAACCTGGTGATATCTCTTTATGTGAGAGTGATTTTGTGCAAAGAACTTCATGAACATGTTTTGTACAGCCCATAGACCTGTGATAACTAAAGTGAGTTTTGCATAATATGTCCCCTTTAAAAAATAAAAGTGCACAGTTCACTTCTTTTGAATTAATTATTGACATTTGGACATAATAATGCAAATGAAATTTTAATCGCTGCCCAGCATTAATATATGCTTATATATCATGATATATGAGCCCCACTGACGATGCAGGTCTGCTTTGTAGTTTACAGTTACAGACTGTAGCCCATCTGTTTCTTTGCATCACTTATTAGCCCCCTTTACCCCCTTCAGGTCCACCAGCACCAGTGAGCAGGTCTGTGACTATGAACTTCAAAGTGCACCTGCATCGTCAATGGAGCTGCTAAAATAGACACTGAGTGTAGATACTGAGTAGGTGGACCTCATGAAGCGGCTCCCTCAGGGCCATCCAGACCTTCAGATGTTTTAATGATTTCTGGGAACTAAAAATGTTATTTATTACCATATCAGGCTGTATTTATATGGGGCTCTGAAAATGCCCAGGGAGACGAAGAAGAAAGATCCAAAAACGATTAAAAAGGGACTCATTTTGTTTAGTTTCCAGCATCAGTAAATGCAGTGGAACACACACACAGACACACAGTGTACATCTCTTTACCAAGGCTACAGTGACACAGTCCATTTCAATACAGTGAAAAATACAATATAGAATATGCATGTATGCTTCAAAACCACATCTCAACAAAAATAATCATGTAAATATAAAAACACAATTTACACCAATGCAATTATTACAATTTAACGGAGAATAAAAACTCCATTCAGAGTTTCAGAGGAGAAGGAAAAAGTTACATTTGAGACTTGATTTGATAATGTCAATATAAACTGAGGGCTTAGGGAACTCATTCAGGTAATGCAATTATATTACAGAACAAAACCTGGCTTGTCTATTGTTTTCCATGGAGCGAGAAACAGCTTCTGTTTGGGACTTGCATGGTTTTCTCTGGAGAATCAGTCTTGCGCCTCCTTATCTGTTACTAAGTAAAAGCACATTTTGCCGGCTGGCTGCGAGCCCGATGCCTCCGAGGTATTTTGGAACGGTTAGCGTAAATATTTCCCCCCTTGTGGTCCCGAGGCTGCGTTTAGACAGGCCAATCAGAGCTCATTTCCCGTCTGCAGGCTCCTCATCTGATAATCTGAGTCTGAAAACGCAGCTTATACCAGACCTCCGGGTGCCACTTCCCGCAACAAGCTACGTGTGTGACTAGCAAGCAAGCTAAGCGTGCAGCTGCTAGCTTTAGGGAGTAATGCCTTTTCACACCTTTGAGCATTTCAGACCTTTTTGGACCTGTAGCAGGTGGCCTGGTGGTTAGGGAGTTGCCCCTGTGATCAGGAGGTTGTAGGTTTGAATCCACCATGCCCTTCAGCAAGACACAGTCCCAACACACTGCGCTGTGTTCACTTGGTGAATGGGTTAAACGTTGAGAAAGAATTTCTCTGTAATGTGTGTCACCTTTTACTTTTAACACTCCTGCTGTGTTTATATACATTATATATATGCAGTGTGATATACACAATGTTATCATGTCCACTAGGGAGCAGTGTTTTATTTCTAGAACTGAAATGAGCAGAAAATCGGAGAGAAACCTAGAAATGGCGATCAGTTTGCAGGTCCGCCGGCACACGGAAGTAAAGAGAGTGCAAATAATACGTGTAATATAGTTTACATGTTTACACTATTCTTACGAGTCTTTCCTGGCGGAAACGTAGCGGACTGGACCAAACGCACTGTCTTGCTCATCCAGTAAGATGTTATAAGAAGGCCTTGCATATCTTAGATAGGCCCTTTAGGAGAAAGACATAACATTTTTTACTTTACTTTGCATCCATTTAACCTGAAAAGTGTTATTTCAAAGTTGTGCCTTATATTTTTGGGCATCAATCCCATATTAGGTGTGTGGCCTAGGGCTGGGCGATTTGGCCTAAAATCTCGATTAATTGAACATTTTAACTCGATTACAATTAATAAACGATTTTTTTTTGCCCTCATAGTTCACTGACAAGTTTTGTACAGTAAATATGCTCACTCGCTTGTCAGTCTCTTTTTGGGTTTTTTTTGAGCCATGCACTGATCATATTCAGTAACGTGATTGTGCTCCAAGTGTTGAAACAAATGGGTGGTGTTACCTTTGGGCTTTGCAACTGTTTTTCTACAGTGTGTACATCCTTACTGAAGCCAAATTGTGTCCAAATGACGGAGACTGCGTTTTTCTTTGGTACAAGATGCTCCTGTTGCTCAGTTGTCTCAGTGTTTAAGCTCTCCATGCTCGACATGTCGACGGAATAACGTAACATAACGTAACGGAGCGGGGTCACGTGACTCCACACGCGGTAGTGTTTTTAAAGGGAAAGTAAGAAATAATTGACATGGAAAAATTTGATCGATTATAGGTTCTGAATGTCGATTTCGATTACTTTTCGATTAATTGCCCAGCCCTATGATATGTTTTATAAAGTGATATCTGAAACAGATTCTTTGTTTCAATTCAAGTCCTATTATTGACTAATTATGAAACACACAACAGAGGCCTTCAAGTGCAACTTAAAAAAGGCTGTAATTTTGATACTGACCTCAATATGAGACTAGCCAAGTTCATTTCATTAACTATTATTTATATTAATATTTCATATGTATTTGTGAGAGTACTGCTTTTGGTAGAAATGTTAGTTCCCTTGAACTTTGTCATGTACTTTGGCATTTAGTCTTGTGTGTAAAGACCCATGTCCTAAATTTTTCTTGCCTTTTATGAAGGCCAACTTATGATATTGTGCTCTAGATCATTTATGCATGCCCAATTTTTAACCTTTCTTTATGCCCAGACAGAGAGATTCGTTGCCGTTGAGAACGGTTGCCTTGTACTGGGTCTCATAGACAATCCTTACTGCTTTTTTGTCCACTGCGATCGTTATGAACAAATCCTTGCTGTAGGCTCAAATGTAAATATATGTTTTCTTTGTGACATCACAAAAACAATGAATTCCCAAAAGAACTCTATTAACAGCTAAATTTATAAAAACTTTTCCATGATATGAGTTATAATAGATTGTGATTTAAATAAGAAATATTGTTATTTAGGAAATTCCTGCTATTCATGCCAGCACAACACTCTGAAGAATGAAATGAAAGTGTTGCACATTGCACCTAAAAGCTAGTATTATTTTGGAGGTGCTTTTTCTTAATGCATTGAAAAGTAACAGTGACAAGTGAACCTTGCTTGGATCATTATATGGTTATATGCCCCCAAAAAGCAGAACGTGAATGTGTTTATGCGTGTGTGCATATGTGTGTGTGTATGTGTGTACTCGTGTATGTGTGTACTGTGCAAATGTGAGAGGGTGAAAGAGCCTGCAGTGGTCCGTCATGTGCCCACAGCTGTTACAAAATCCCACAGTCACGTTCACTGTGGCTCCCGCTCAGCTTGGCCAGCGACAGTGACCGCTTCCCCAGGCCACTGCAGGCCAGAGCCATTTAAACAGCCAGGGCAGGATTCCATCCAGACGTTAGAAAAGTGTATTTCTCCTTGAGAAAGGAATCCAGTGAGAAAGTATGCTGTATTGGTTACGGGGGATCCTAGTGAGGGAAAACACACAGAATTGGCCCTGCATGTTTTCTTTCCTTCTCTCTCTCTCTCTCTGTCTCTCTGGCTATTTATGGCAGATTCTCCTTTGCCGGGCTCCTCTCTCAGGCCCATACATGGAGCATGCTGGGTGAGGTTACCTCTCCCACGTGTGTGTGTGTGTCCATGCTTGTGTGTGCGCCTCACACTTTACCGGTGCGTCCCCCTCCTCTCTTTTTGTGTAGTAGTTTGCTGTGTCACCCCGGAGCTCCACAGTGCTGTTAGCTGAGAGGGAAATTCAGAAAATTCCCACCTGCAGCTCTTCCCACACCGGCAGGAACCGCGAGAATCTAAAGAGCTTCCTTGCAGAATAGCTCAGAGGAGCCCCGTGGGATTTTTACATATTTTTTGGTTCCATTTTCTTGTTCTTTATTTACTATATCTATTTTTTCTGTCTTTTATCTGCTTTATCCTCTTTCTCTCCATCTGCCCACTTTCCTCACCCCTCCCATCCTTCCCTTCTTCCCTTCCCTTCCCTCATACCCTCCTTTTCCCTTCCCCTTCTTTTCCCCAGTCCTATAAACCTCAATTTATTTTTCCTGCCTTGGAACTTTACCTTGGAATTTTGCGTCAGTTTTTGTCTCCATCACTGTTTTGAGGTGGAGATCAGACAAGGAATACCAAACCACAAAGACTTCTGCCAAAACTTATCAGGCGAATAAAGAGCATTTTGCTATTCTGACATCCAACTTGCACCTTCCACACCTGGTCAAGGTGTGAACACACACAGCCTTCCCTGGACAGAGCTTGCAAGACGGTGAGTTTTTTGCATCCCTCTTACTGTGTGTAATCCCCTGGGGTCTTGTGGTGGGCTACGTGGAAAAGGATGGCGTGAATAGTCAACCTGCATCTAAACTTATACCTGGATCTAAACCTTACTTTTGATCATATTGGTAATCCAGCAGTGATTTTGATGCTTAATTGAAAAAAAATCAAGGTTTTAAACTCCAACAGAATTCTAAAATATTAGGGTGCTTTTCAGAGATGAAGGGTTATTTGACATTGGTTTAAATGAAACTTCAATTGTAAACCCAGAGAGAAGTGGTTTCATTTTAAAGTTAAGGCCCATCTCTTTAACATGAAAGCAACTTCAAGGATGGAGACCAACAAGGCTGTGATCCTGAACATTGGAGTGGCCTGTAAAAGAAAAACAAAGTCCTGGAGCTAAAGCCACACCAGTTTTCTTGTCTGCCTATTTCTTTAAAAGACTGGAGGAAGAGCTAGCACGGGATAAACAGTGTATTTACAAAGAAAACTGGCAAAGTAGAGGTATAAACTGAAATCATTCTATTTTGATTTAAAGAGAATGTTCACTGCTGAGCACACGTTTACACTAATCTGCGGATTTCGGGTTTACATATAAATTGTGAACTAATTACAAAGCTGATTGTTTGAGAAGGTAAGTTTAATCGTTGATTAATTGATTAAGTTTGACAGCTCTACTCACTATATTCTACTTCACTCCAATCTATACACTTAAGTTTGTTTCGCCTGTGTTACATATTACTGCTGGACACCAAGGCTAGATTTACAAAGCAGGCTGTAAGGCTCAGATTTGCTTTTTTTTTGTTACTTCTTTGGAGTCATGTTTAGACAGGCTGTCAGTGTGAGCCTTAGTTGGAATGTGGATCCAGTCCAGATTCTGACACTTGACCATGTGGTCTGAATTATTGTTTTGATATGAAGGGGAATCTAGCAGCTGAGACCCTGGACACTGAATCTTCTGCGCAGGTGTAAATAATTGAGACTTAACTGGATATCAGTGCACAATATATTGTTTAATTGTTGCCTTTTTTTGGCTTTTGGAGCAGTGACTTCTCAGAAGGCTTCAAATGCAAATTACCTCTCTTTTCCTGGTTTTTTTGATTGTCAAATTGAAAATAAGTTACAAAAAACACACATTTTAAGGCAAACTTACTGTTTTGTTTGCTGAATTTAACATATCACGTTAGGTTCTAAGAAACCGAATTTGTTTACTAAAGTTGAGACACTAAATGAGTCCCACGAATGGGAGGTTTGCGTTGTTGCAGGAGCAAAGTGGACAGTTACAAGAGAAGAATGTAGAATCAGCATAACCTATAAAACTATACAACATATACAGTATATCATATAAAACAACTATACACTATAAAAAATGAAAAATATACACAGCAGACATTGAATGATAACAGAAAATACAGTATTTAAGCTCTCTGCAGAGGATGTGAAGTTTCAGTTCAACAAAACCGGTAGATTGACTGAGGGTGCTGAAACTTTTCCATAAGACTATAACAATAGTTAATACTAGTCATGTTTTTCCAAATTGTGTGGCCCTAGTGGACACACAGTTAGTCTGAATATATGGTGGATGTGTCTGTAGTTACTGTCACAGTCTGTGTAAATAGTTTAGACTCAGTCTCCTGTAGGTGTTTGTTGTTTGCTGTGCCTGTTTCTGTTTTGGTTTCACTCATAAATGTAAAGGTTAGGACTTGCTGTTCCTCCTGAGTCTCTGATCGTGTCTGCAGTCAGCTGCCACGGGCAGCAGTGAAACCGGAGTGAGCTGGCGAGCGTCACCGCTGCGCCGGCATGTCCATGCTTGGCACACACTCTCTCCGTTTACATTTGGGATGCCTCGTGATGTGACCCCGCGGGAATTGGCAGACCAATAAATGCTTTGACTTATAGACCTACTGCTTGACCTTTGAGCTACAGAAGCACATCATTTGAAACTGTTGGATTTAAACCATGGCCCTTTTCGTTGGGCTGCTATTAATGTTAATTCAAAACAAGTTTTACGCGGCTTTGCTTCTTTCTAAAGTAAAAACGTTTTCCATAATAGCTGAAAGGATATGAGGCTTCGTTCGCAAATAAGTAAAACCAGTCAAGGCACACGTTTCTCTAAATCCCTCTTCTAAATACTGAACTTAGGTTAGCAACTGTAACTTAAATCAGATCTCAAGGGAAAAGGTAGTGAAATTGTACCCTTTTTCTAAATTGTAGATGTGAGGAGAAATGTGTAGAGAGGCATCTCTTCTTTTACTTTTGATACTTAAGTACATTTAAGAGCATGTGCTTTGGTACTAGCCTAGAAGAAATACAAACATCATTTTATATTTGTACTTGAGTAATTTTTTACCAAGGGTGTCTCGAGAGTAAGCAGTTTGTATACTCTGTCCTCTGTTAGTCTTTCTAAACACGCAATTGTCTGTGTGTCAGTCATTTGCAATATTATTAAAACGTAGAGCTGTTTCATGCTATGAAAGCTATTTACAACTCTAAGTTTTTGTTTCACCTGTAAATCCGATATCAGAGATCGGTTGGACAGCCCGGATCTCTATTTTCCAGTTCGCAGCTGCGCTGGACCTTGCGCAAGCACCCAAAAGCAAAAGGAATATCAGAGAAGACTCTTAGCTCTCCCTCAAGACCTCTTTGGGGTTCTTTAGGGGCTGTTTTGTGTGTTTGGTTGTCTGGTTTTGCCCTCTCCTCCTCTCTCTATCTCTCAAAACACGACGAGACTAAAGTTGGGCATCTCGTAACTCGGCCGGTCCACCTTAAATACAGAAGTGGTTCGATTACACTCTGCCCATGTCGTGTCTCCGAATTCACGTTTTATTTTCTACACAGTTGTTGCTGCTAAAATTGACATCATAATTGAACTGTTTGTTTGATTCAGCCAAGATTGTTGTGTTGTTGATATTTACAAAAGTTTAAAGCTGTTGCTGCTTCCTTGAAATGTGACCTAAAACAATTCCTTTGGGATGCCTTTAAATTCAGTGTAGTTGTGTATATTTTTTGCTATTAAGTGCTTAGTAGTTTATTTATTCTGTGGTGTAACCTTACTAACAAACAGCCCAACTTCAACAAATATGATGCTAATATTAAAGTAAAAAAGGTGTGTTATATCGGAATCGGATCGGAACTGGAAAAACGTGGACCGGCCCATCACTAATTTACAGTAAAGACAGTCAAAAGTGCCGCTTACATGAAGCCCCGCCGTCACACATGATTGGACTTCTCACACCATGTTTTTCTGGACTTTTACAATCAGAAATAAAAACCTATTTAGTTATTTTGGCTTTGAATCAACACGAAAAAATGCTTCTTGTGACATATGAAGCCTTCACTGCTGACCCAAACACACGGAAGCTCCAAATAAGGGCATACTTCTGTATAAGATGTTTAAGCTGATCACATCCCCCCCAAAAAAAGCAAGGAAGACCAAATGACAAAACAAAAAAAAAAAAAAACAATGAAATAATTGAAGCAAAAAAGTGCAAAAAAGAAAAAGAAAAAAAAAAGAAGCAAGAAGAAGAGCGACACAGTCCCACATACTCTCCTACACACTGGTGTAAACTGCAGGATAACAGAGGAGTTCCACTCCCAAAACCCCCCCTCACGCTCTAATGCACTATAATACATTACACATCACATCCATTACCCACACTCTCCCGAAACCATTTCAGCTTTACATTCAGAACAGCCATCAGAGAAGAACTCATCCTGCTCAGGCTCTGCGGACGCGAGCTCACAATCAGAGAGACACTCGGCTTTCTGAAAACACATCATCTTTAATGCGCCCATTTTATGACACGTTTTTATCACTTCTTTGGAAATAAAAGTTTGATATAAAGACCCTAAAAGTTTCAGAGCATAACATCCACCCCTCAGTTCAGAGAGCCCACTTACTGAAACCAAGTTACAAAAACAGCCGGTGTTGAATGCCACAACTAATTTACATATGTGTACTTATTTAGCCCCGCCCATTCATACTGAAGCTAAAATGTGTTTCATCAGTACAGAGCTCATTTACATGCATAAGACAAGCTGGTTATTATTCTTAGTGTGACTCTTTTCGGTACACAAGATCACAGTAATGGTATGAGGGGGATAAAGAATTTGACCTCTAACTCTCACAATCAAAAATCTATTGACGAATTTCCATTCTTTAAAAAAAACTTTTCAGAAAAGAAATATTTTTCTGAATGTGAGACCAGAGAGAGAATGAGAGAAAAAGAGAAAGACAAAGAGAAATAGGAGAGAGGAGAGAAAGAGAGAGAAAGAAAGAAATAGGAGAGAGAGAAAATGAAAAGAAAGAAGAGTAAGAAAAAGGAGAGAAGAGCAAGAGAACAAGTGAAGAGAAGATAAAGAGAGAAGAGAAAACGAATGAGGAGAGAGAGAGAGAGAGAGAGAGAGAGAGACAGAGAGAGAGAGAGACAGAGAGAGAGAGAGACGGAGAGAGAGAGAGACGGAGAGAGAGAGAGAGAGACAGAGAGAGAGACAGAGACAGAGAGAGAGAGAGAGAGAGAGAGAGGAGGAAGAGAGATTTGACAATTAAATAGAAAGAATAAGACAAATAGAGGGGATACAAATTTTTTTTTTTCAAACTAACAGAGCTTAGAGTGTCTCTCTCTCACTCACACACACACACACACACACACACACACACACACACACACACACACACACACACACACTTCACCAGGGACCACACTTCTCTGTCTGACCTCTGTTTAAAAACAATGGAACAATGTAGACCAGCGTTAATAGCAGTAGCAGTGGCAGGAGTGCATTAATGGATTGTCCTGATAAAGAGCTGTCACGTTACACACACAGACTCCACTGGTGAGGTCATGAACAGATTCATGAACAGAGACATCCTCAAAGGTGAGTGAGAGCTGCAGTTTCCTCTCCTCCGCTGAAGCGCTGAATATTCTCCACCAACACCGCCCTCTAGTGGACCTCCACGGCCGCTGCAGCGTCACCAAGGTTACAATGCCCTGCACAGACAGGACGGAGTGGCAGACTGTGAAATCACAGCTTCCTGCCTCTCCGGGAGCCTGCCGAGGGCGTTAGCACCGTTTCACACTCCACTTCCTGTTTGTCCGAGACCATGAATGAGAATACAGTCTGATTACATGGTCAGAGTATATATTTTTCAGTTTGCTTAGATACTACAGGTTTAATGCAACCTAATGAAATATATGCATAATATAACTGTCCCCTTAGTGGGCCCCTCTAATCAATCACTCAGCATAACTGACCTCTCTGTTCCTGGGTGTGTAGGGTGGTCCTCCCTCTACCCATCACTCAGTATAACTGTCCTCTCACTTTCTGGGTGTGTTGGGAGGTCCTCCCTCTCCCCCATCACTCATTATAACTGTCCCCTCTCGGTTTCTGGGTGGGTAGGGTGTTTCTGCCTCTGCCCCATCATTCAGCAGAGCAGTCCCCCTCTCTGGTGGTCCTCCCTGTCCCCCTTCACTCAACATAACCTTCTCCTGATTAACCCCAGTCCTTCTCTTGTCAGTTATGCACCCTTTATGCACCCTGTGTTGGTGGTTTGAGAGACTGGAGGGGTCCTAGCTAACAGGATACTGAATACAACTATACTGAGGGGGGGGGGGAGAAAAAAAGAAAAACAATGATCACACAGGCTGTAAACCTTATTAGACACCTGCATACCTGTAGTACATCAGCCGTGCTGCATTTCATGCTATTACATCAGGCTGTGCAGGACACACTCACACACAATCCTACCGGTGTTCCCAACAAACGCACCGAGAGGCTGAACTCATTACAACAGTCCCTCGAGGAGTTCACTAAAGATAATACAGAGAACAAAGGAAGAGGGAAAGCTGATGATACACACACACGCGCACGCGCGCGCACACACACACACACACACTCCACTCAAGTGTGTGAAGGCTTATGAAAGGCTGGTCAATACAGTAAAACACCAAGATCAGAGCTGAAATGACAGACAGATTTTCATAAAATTTTCACCATCAAATCAACTGTGTTTATAAACGTCAAATTCACTAATATACCTTGTTCTCATAGACGAAGGTCACTCAATGTGGAATAGAATGAAAATATATATAAAAACATTTTGTAGGAAGTAAAAAATGTACAAAGAAAAAAAAAGAGGAAAAAAAATGTATCTAAAAAATTTTGTTTAAAAGTGCAATGGAAGTGCAGATATTTAAACGGTCCTATAGGCCAGCCTTTACCAAAGAGACTAAAGGTTGGTCTCGCTTCGTACATTCAGATCACACAACATCTGAAAGTCTAGCAAATCTTTAGCACCAAGTTCCCTTTCAAGCACTTGAGAAGAAAACCTCCTCATGTGGATTCTGAAGCAGCAGAATGGCCAGAAAACATCAGCTTGCACTCTCTCCGCTGTAATTGTAACAGGGTGGAAAATTCCTACTGAAACGTACTGTCCATTTATGGAACTAAGCTGTAAACACAGCCCATTTTGATAACATGGTCGCGACATCACAACAATCCATACATTTGCATATACCCAGCAAAGCTGTTTAGCTTTGTAATAGCGTGTTTCATTTTGGAATGGTTTTTGAATCAGCCAATCAGAACAGAGCTCATCATCATATCTCAGTCTGAAAGGCACGGTAGGAAAAAAGGCCTACACTAAAGTTAAATTCTAGGCATACAAAAAGGCTGGAAAACGGTCGCGTAGAAATGAAATATGACTACTTTTGGTACATAAAATCTCAAAATGTTGGAAGTGGGATTCAAAGGGGAAAAATTGATACACCAAAAGTATCTGAGCTCTTTAATATCTCTCTCTGCACTGGGCAGCTGACAAGTGGAGGCTGAATAAAAGCAGCGCAGGTCTGGCACACTTTTTATTAAACATACAGTATGGAGAGGCAGTGCGTGTTCAGCAGTGTGTGCAGCAGTGAAGCCACCGAAGCTTTCAGCACTCCAAAGTGTTATGTCTACTCAGAGAGAGAGAGAGAGAGGGAGAGAGAGAGGGGGAGAGAGAGAGAGGGAGAGAGAGAGAGAGGGAGAGAGAGAGAGAGAGAGGGAGAGAGAGAGAGAGAGAGGGAGAGAGAGAGAGAGAGAGAGAGAGAGAGAGAGAGAG
>JBBPCY010000039.1:35676231-35699411 GCA_037974405.1 Brachyalestes nurse
GTAGTCGACAGGAGAAGATCGATCCGCAAATTTTTGAATCGATATCGTATTTTTTGAACGAGAATCGATATTGATCGCTGAATCGATTTTTTTGAACCCAGCCCTACTTGTTAGAGTTGCCTTGATCCTTACACTTGCTCATTTGTCCTTCTTAGAAAATTGCAACTTCAAGTGAGTGTTCTCTTGCTGTTCTCCTAGACAGGTGCCATTGCAATGAGATGTTGTTCACTCCACCTCTCAGTGGTTTTAATGTTGTGGCTGGTGTAAATAGATTCACTGACACTGAGCTGTGTAGAAAATGTTTGTTTTTAGTTCCAGGTGATTTGAGACAATAAACCACTCCTGAACATCTACCACTTTTTTGTACCATTCCACCTAAGAACTCTGTGGTACTTGGGTCAATAATTACTCAACAGGTCAGATGTTTTAGTTCTTCTATAATGTAGTGGGTCTCATGCCAGTCTACAACCCCACTTTTTTTACTTACTCCCAACACATAGGGGTAGAGCAAAAAATGCTGACTGCCTGTTTGGGAAAAGCAATGCATGAGAGAATGTGTGCCGCTTCCAGGGCAGTCATTATTAGTCAATTAAAGTCTCGGAGGAAGCACACGGTGGCCATCCCCCTCCTAACGTCAATGTCATCGCGTTAGTGGGGGAGCCCGAGACAAATCAATAGGTGCTAGGACACTGCAGAGGTGACTATCAGTCTATTGATTTGTATTGTCTAGATATCAGAGCAGGGCAAAAACAAAGATACTGTAAGCCTGCATGTGTAATGAATGTTTGATGTTTCATTAGTTGACTTCTCTTTGACTTCTGTTTGGATATGAGCTGCATGGCCCATTCTTGTACAGAGTTACTGTGGCATTAATTTAAAAAACACAGGGCATTTAAAAGACATTAGTAGTATCAGGTCACATGTTGGGGTGTGTGTTGATAATAGCTATTGCAGAATACATGTAGCCTTATACTAATCCTAGAAGCTTGTGGAGGAATGTGAAATCACCAATGGTGTGTACGTGTGTGTGTGTACGTTTGAGACCCATGGCTTATGCTTCAGAATGCAGAGTGAACTTTACGTGATCGGAGAAACTTCTCACTATGCTTTGATGTGGTCTGCTGTTTCCTTTTTTTCTCCCTCATGTCAACAGTTTTGTTGCCTGGGAACCACAATGGACATTCAGTGATGAAGGCACGGATCTGTTATGAATGAGGAGATTAACAAAAACCTTGGATTCTTATTCTGCATGGATAATGGAACCATAATGACCAAGTTTGGGTTTCCGGGTAAATCTTAGCATTTAATTCTCAAGGAAATGTTAATCTTTGCATTATACTATTTTTTGTACAGAACATCCAGTAAAGCTGAAATGAAGCAAACAACAAAAATAATATCTCAGAATCCAGCAAAGTTTGAGTTGAGTTGGTGAGGCAGGCCCATCAATATAATTAGCCCACTTGATTTACAAGGGCTACTAAAGGTCTTTTTCAAGATGAACTGTGCCTTGCTTTGGAGGTCCGTGAGAGTAGCCGGCTGCAGGTGGGGAAGGAGCTGAGAAGGTGGTGGTCCAGCCAGAAGGGCTTACCTCACCACCCCAGGTCAGCCAGCGGCTCTTATGACATTTGATAAACATCCTTCTAAGAATATAAATTTGAATTTGTGAAAATACTAACCACACACACTACACATTGTAATAGGCTGTGTTTAGTGTAGACTACAGTTTGACTACATGGTTGTCTGTAGGGATTCTTGCCTATTAGGGTGACCAATCACAGCTCCAGATGGGCGTTCTGATGAATCTAGGTCTTCCAAGTCTAATTTTTAACCATAAAAGATGTTAATGAATCAGTGCACAAATGTTTGGGGCTAAACTGCTCTAGACAGAGTAAGATATATATATTTAAATACGTTTTGTTACATTGCAAAAAGTAGTTTTTGAAAAGGGGCTGTATTTGTTGCTTATTTTCTGTATGTGAACTATATGGTTGGGGAAAGTAAACGTCCCATTTGAAGCAATATTAGATTTAAAGCATTTTTAATTCCAGGAAAGTGATGATATTGGTCCTTATATAACTTTAAAAATCATTGCTTTCACAAAATGTAGTGGTATAATTGCAATATAGATATTTTGCAAGTATCGTGCATCTCTAGGGAATGCATAGTTTTAAAAAGATTTGTGTTAGAACAAGCAGAATCAGCCTAGCTGTGCTTTAGTCTTGACATCAAGGCTAGTTCCTCATCTGTGTGTCTGTGCATGTGTAAAATTTATTTATGTTTACGTGCACACAGAAATAGGAATCTGTATCGATATCAAAATACTTAACTTAGACTTTTAATTGAGCTTGGCTTCGATGAGTGTGAGGGGCTGAAATGCAAGATTCGCCTAGAATAGAACTATAGATGGCGTAATACTTCTTTAGAGATACTGATGCAATTTGAAGTCTCTTACCAGTCTCTTACCAGTCTCTTACCAGTCCAACCACTCATACTCTGCTATCCCACAGACAACACAACGTGAACGCGTGCTGTGTTCTTATTGCTTATATATTCTCTTTGGACTATGTAGACTCCTTGTCGAGGCCTTAAAGTAGGTGTTTTAGTGAAGGAAGATGGATTTATGTATCACCCTTTTGATTTGATTCGATGATTTATATTCGTATCTATATTTAGAAAATGTCATAATGCCACGGAAACGTAGATAAACAACCTACGACTGTCACCAGTAGTGTGTGGGTCCAGTCTGACATGTGTGAGTGGGCCATCAGTACGTGTGCGCTTGTAGAAAGGTTGACCTCAGTTCACCTTTATTAAAAGGGTGCACATGTCAGTTGGACGTGTGCCCACATTACGCAGAGGTTTGTTTATTTGTGTCTAAGACTGTGGGTGGACAGGGAATGATCAGTGTGTAGAGTTTTGCTCTTTGGTGATGGCAGTGAAAAGGAAGAAAAAAGTGCTGGATATATTCAAAGAAAATGAAAGGGTGAAAGAAAGGTAATTGGATTTTAAAGTGGTGCAAAATGTGTGACTGATGAAGTGAGTGAAGAAAAGGATGTGGGGAGGAACGGCACACACACCACAGTGGGGTAAACACAAGTTCACCACACCCCCCTGCCAGCCTCTCAACCAATCAGAACACACATGTCCTTATTAAGGGCAACTGTGGAGCATACTTGGGGGTGTGTGTGTGTGTGTTTTGTCTAAGCAGTGCTGTTTAGTCAGTTCAAAACATGCTCTCCGTCCAAGAATGAGTGCATTTAAAGCACTCATATTAGCTGGCCTGTGGCTCTTTGTAATCTATTGCAAGCTGCAATTTACATAGATTTTGTATATTTATTTTTCAAAATGTATTATTTTCAATTAAAGTCTGGCCAAAAAGCTTAATCTAGTTTCAAAGACGTTTCAAATCTTGAATGGATCTCAGCATGAACTCTGCTGATTTGGTGTTTGGTCTGGGCAATATGAAGAAATAAACATTTACAATGTGTCACTGCATGTGAGATACAAGACCAGTAATGGAAGGTTTCTTCAGTGAACTTTTATTGTAAATATGGGCTTTTAATCACCACAACTAATAATGTTGTGGTTTCTATACCTACTTCTTTACTGTGATTTAGCATTTTGGTTTTATTGATATTTTTTACAATATATGTTAATATATATTTGAATGGTATTTCATTCAATAAAACCATTCAATAAAAGGTAGGTAGCTGTCATTGTGTGACATAATGCTTGTAAAATTGTCGTTTTGTCACATTGTTTGAACAGAACAGTTTGAGATTTGTATGAATTCATTGTTCTGGAGATGTGCTTTCTGAGAACAAAACACAAACCGTGCAATAGAAAGTGCTAAATTAAATACCAACCTCAGCATCAAGGCCTGATATTTTAATTGTTCGTTAGTTTGTGGAGAAGTTATGTTCTTCTGATCTGGTGAAAGTCATCCACTCTCAAACACAGATTGGGACACTGTCTCTCTCTTAACAGCCACGCACTAGAACAGGACAATAAAAAGTTTAATAGATCTCATACATACACACACACACACACACACACACTCATACTGTAATTAGGTGTCAACTCAGGTCATCATTAAATTGTAGTTTTATTAATTAAAATGTTCTTTCCACAGTGTTTACAGCAGAGGTCTCTGTCCTCACACTGGTATGCCCTCTAGTGAGGGCCTGTAGAAATGACCCATCCACATGTGTGTCCAAAAGTTTGTAGACACTTACTCACTGTTTTCCAAAATCAGGGTTATTAATAGGCAGTCCCATCCCGTCCCCGTCCCGCCCCCCTTAGCTGAAGTAACAGCCTCTACTCTTCCAGGAAGACTTAACACTAGATACTGGAAATCTGTTGGGAGGATATGGTTACATTCAGCCATGAGAGCATTAATGAGGTCAGGTACTGATGTTGGATGATTAGTTTTGGTTCACAAACGCCATTCCAAATTATCGTAGAGGTATTGGATTGAGCTCCATCACTCCAGAGAATACAGTTCCGTTGCCCCACAGCCAGCTGCTTAGTTGCTTTATACCCTCTAGCCAACACTTACCATTGAGCAGCAGCGCGATGTTAGGCTAGACGTGGAGAAAAGATTTGATCAACAATAATTTGAGAGGTCAGAATCTCTTATACCTTTTATGTTCTGTTGTAGTCCGTGACCTTTGAGAGCCTGCGTCCAAAACTGCATGCTAGAGAAATTCCTGGAGAAAACATGAAATGTGATTGTGTTACTATGGGCAGAAAAGTTTGTGTTTTAAATATATATATATATATATTCTTGCATAATGGATTCAAACCAGCACTTTCCTGATTCTCTTCATACAGTGCCCAGTGTCTTACCACTGAACCACCGAGAGCCATTTATGGTTAAGGATGGCATAGTGACATTCACAGGCTGATTGTTTTTAATTCAGCCACAACAATGACATGTCTCTGCTCACTGACCAAAGCTTTAGTGTCTATTTATGAGTCTGCTGTGTGTTTGGCTCCGCATTTGTTTCTCTGCGTTCTGCCCTTTCCGGACGCCTTGGCTGTGACCTCCCTGACACTGTCTCTGACACATATTTTGACACCGTTACTTGACTGTCTGCTCTGTCTAACCCATCCGCTTTTTTTTTTTTTTTCAACGATCAACCAATCAAAAATCTGAAAACACGCGCTACACTGGATATTAATGGATGTATTGAAGTTGGAACTATGCCAAATTTTTCACAAACTGTGGGAGGAGAAGCAGTGCAAAACTTCAGCTACAAACAGCATAATCAGCTAGATGCGTTTTTGTGAGAAAATGTGAAGTGTGGTTGCTATGAAACCAGTTTTTGGAGACAAAAAAAGTTTTCTTTAAAAAAAAAAAAAGCTCCTAACAGACTCAAACCGGCAGTCTTCTGATTCAAAGGCCGATGCTTATCTTCTGTACCACTGGGGAGTGTGAACTGGCTCTTACCAAACCATTTATGGGGAAAGATGGCTGAAGACTTAAATGCATTCAGGGGCTGATTATTTATAATACATCTTTCTGTATAACTGATCTGAGCTTTAGTGTATCGAGGTTCGTTTGTGATTTTTCAGACTCTCTCTCTCCGACACACATTTTTGAGGTGATTCGACCAGCCTCATGTATTTCTTCCCATATGTTACAGAGGGAACTGAACCACAAAAAAGATTTTTATTTAGAATAAAATATTTATTTAGAACCTTTCAATACTCCTGATCAGCTGATTCTATACCAGCACAGAGCTGTGGATATTAACTGGGTTTTTGATGTTGGAACCATGCCCAGATTTAAAAACTGTAGGAGAAGCATTCTTAAAATTAACCCATAAGAATAATAGTAACTTAAGAACAGCAGTTACACTATTTAGACCTTCAGAAATGTAGAATGTACAGTATGGTTTGTGGCAAGTTTCTGGTTTGCCACACTGGTAGTCACATTCTGTGTTTGAGAGTAACCAAGTACATCAGATCGGATGTCTCGTCTCAAATGGTGGCGTTGGGAACCAGCGTTTATGTCTACGACACAAATATAGCCATTTTCTTTATTTTTCAAATACACCACTGAACCTATTTTACAAAAGTAGCAGTTTAAAAAAATGTTTCTTTTGGGTGCTATTTTGCCTTAGACCATGCTGTACTAGGAGTGTATGTGAAGGAATACAGATTGTTTCATAACATTATTTCAGACAACAGGCAACTTATTTGTATCACTGTGTAGCCTTTTGAGGTATTAAACGCAATGAGTGTCTTGCTGTGAACAATTTCATATCAGACCAGTCTGAATGACTGCATCTTAACATTTTCGCTATTCAGTAAATTCATAGAATTCTTATTTAAGGTTACACTTGACTACATGCGTACACACCAGTGCCTGCAGCATTGAGTAACTGACGTGTGTGTGTGTGTGTGTCTCCGTGTGTCCGTGTCGTAAGTCTGGGAATCCACCGTGCTCCCGCAATCCACTTTTATCATCCAGGCTAATTTCTGCCTGTAATCAGATTACTGCCTGTGAACTGTCTTAGTCTCTCGCTCTCTTGCTCTCTTGCGCTCTCTCTCTCTCTCTCTCTCTCTCTGTCTCACTTTCTCTCTCACCCCCCGCTTGTGTGTGTGATTGGTCTAACCCTGGACGACTGTGCGTGTGTCTGCATTTCCATCACACTGAGTTCGGTGTTCATAGCTGTCTCTCTCTCTCTCTCGCTTGTTCTGTCCACCTCCGCCTGGACTCTTTCTCCTTTTTATAAGCAGGACTCTTTGTCCCTTTCATTTTTTTTGCATAATTTTCACAGTTTTTACCCCTGAAACATGTTGAAGAACCAATGGATTACTAATTACCTCAGCCATGTCGCACAATGCGCCCAAGGTAAGAGCTCTGGTCCCTTTTACCCGGCGACCAGGCAGCTGGATGGCAACTTGGTTGCAGGATTGTGGCGCCGGAATGAGAACAGAATGAGTTACCGAGGCTGATGGAGTGATAGATTGATTGGCCCGTTGCTGGGCTGTGACAGAGCAGATTTGAGTTGAGGCAGGCTGGCTTTCTTTTCACTTTAATTGCAGCAGTGTTTGTGTTGGGTCACTTTTTAGGATACTGATGATATGGCAAGAAAAATGTATGTTTTCCTTGCACGTGCAATTTCTAAATATAGCTGAACTGCTATGGATGGGAGAAACATAACTCTGAGGATCAGTCCCAGTTTAGGTGCTCAAATCAGTGTGCATCACATTACTTGAAAGCAATTAGGGCACATTAAGTCGGTCAGGAAGTGATCAATAAGAAGGTCAGACAGGGATCGTCTGTTTGCATAGTGCTTACATAGATATTTAATATGAACTGATAACTAAGTCTTTTACTTCTGTGTTTCTGGCCTTCCTGTCAACTTTTCACTCCTCAGCTCATGCATGTTGACACCATGAAAGCATGTTGGAGATCATGGGAACTGTCTATTATAACAGTTATCCTTTCAACAGCACAAGCCTTCATGTTCATTTGATGTCTGTCTCTCGGGCTCTCTCCCACCTCAGTTTCTCTTCAGAGAGCCACATGTGCTTCAGAAGGAGGTTGGCACTCTTAGAGAGACAGATCTATTTTTCACCTTGTCCGTCCCTGCCAGTATTTTTAGAAAATCCCTCATTCCTCTCATCGTTGGGCCGTTGGTTTGTGGCAGTCAGCATCCTTAAGCTTCTAGCTGGCACCTACACAAAACAGACCGTTCTGCCCTGCATCTACCTGTTCAGCTGAG
This sequence comes from Brachyalestes nurse, assembly GCA_037974405.1. Lineage (NCBI taxonomy): Eukaryota > Metazoa > Chordata > Actinopteri > Characiformes > Alestidae > Brachyalestes > Brachyalestes nurse. The sequence goes on from JBBPCY010000039.1 coordinate 35,683,971, forward strand.
ACTTTGTGTTTGTCTACACACTTGATCCACACTCTGTTTTCACCATTTTACCCCCTTAAGCCCACATTACAGTGGAATTGTCTGTGTGGGTGGAACATGTGTTTTCTCAGGAGCTTTCCTCTGGAGAATGGAGTCCAGAACCCAAACCCCGTACATTTTTAATGTTTTCTCTGCTCCGTCACACCTGATTCAACTAACTTTGCTATTTAACAAGACCTTTGAGTTGAACTGGGTGTGTTAAAGCAAAGAAAACATTGAAGTATTTAAGGCAGAAGTACTCCAGTACTCAACTCCAGGAGTGGTCTCATATGATTTGGACTATATATAAGTGCTCAAATTGTAAATCCAGGGTTGGTGTAAGGTTTGAGTATTGTGGTCAATTCAAAATCTAACCAATATCTAATATCATACAATATATTTATTTCATGACAAAAAGAAAAGTACTTGAAATTATTATTTGGCCTTATTTATTGGAAAGTTAACCACATTAGTATTACTTCTTGTGATATGCCAAATTATAAATTTCAGTAGTTCTCAAAATGAGAAATATTAGATATACTAACAAGATTTAAGATGATTTGATTGATTATAGTTATGTATATAAAGGCAAGGTGAGCTTCAAAATCTGCAATGGAACAGTCACAAAGCATTTCATTGAATTTAATTGAATTTCACTCTTTTGACCCAACATGAAATAGCAGTAACAGGCAATTAAAGGCAATTAAACAGGCAATTAGATGTTTTCTTATGAAAATAATGGCATGCAACATAGATTTGGCTAGGCCTTTATTGTCGGTAAGTCTGAAAGTTAGGTTGAATACACGGTAAGTTAGGTCAGGGCTATAGTATTTTATTGGCGGGGACAGTCTGATATAAAAGAAAAAGATATCTGACATCTGCATTGCACAGGTGTTGCCATGAGAAGTAGCTGATGTGCTTTGAGTGTGGAGTCTTCCATAGCTACTCGTGTGTTTCTCTGCTGTTTTGAGGTTTAGACAGGGGCCCCCTGTCTAATAAAAGGTTTAAGATGTTGTCTATACTGGGAGAGGCCTTTATGGCTGTTCTACACAGTTGAAGTGTAGCTGCGAGTTGAAATATCCTCAGAATTCATTCGGTTTGTGCACGTTCCAATCCATTGTATTTTGTTTATTTATTTATTTTTTTGTTGTGAAATTGAATGGTTCTTTTGTCATAGTCATGTTCGTAGCTACCACATTTTAGTGAGGGGAAAAAAACACACACAACTCCTTTACCATGCTCATAAAACCCTGAGAAATACTTCTATTATTAAAACATGTCAATTTCCTCATGTTCAGCTGTCTTTATAAGGCAACTTCTGGGGTGAAATATTTGCTGAGACGTTACAGCCAGCCTTATTTAGGCATTGTATGCAGCTTCTCCTGCAGTGTGAAGAATGAGAGTTGCCCATCCAAATATTGTCTGAATTTTGTTTGCTTTTCCCTTCTTTACAGGGCTGGGAGTTGAGTCGTCGGTTAAATTCTGCAACCCTGCACTGCTACAAAAAGAAGCGCTAAGGTGTGTGATGATTTTTATGAAGGTTTTTTTTTTATCATTTTATTATCCCCGCCTCTCTGAAACACCTCTGGGTAGCTGAGAACCATCACCTGTAGCTAAAGACTGTCAATGCATTAGCCTGAACAGAAAGCATGTTGACAGAGACTTTCCACCTTGATGTGAGAGCCTGCATGCCACAGCTTATTGGCCAAACGGGAGGTTAAATGACAAATCGGTTTTCAACACCAGTCCAACAATGTGAGCCGCCAAATTTTTCTTATGTGTCAGAATTTTAGCTGGAAGCTCTGAAGGTCAGTAGACATGGTTTGGATAATCCATGGCCAGTTAATGAGTCATTGTGGTTTCCTTGTAAATCTCAGTTTGAAGCCAGTTAGAGACTTTGTGTTGCTGTGCCTTTAAGACAGACGTATTTAAATGATCTCTGTGATGATTGGTTGCCCTGAATCATTCAAAAGGCAGTCCAGATTGAAACCCTGTTTATAACTTCAGTATGAATGGATGTGTGGTCATACAGAAAGTAAACACTGAGCCTTTTTCTTCAGAAATACTGAACTCTGCAACGTTGGTAGGTGATGTTATGAGCACCCCTGGAGAACATAGGTTTAGCATTTAAAAGTATGACTGATCATCAGTATTGACCAAGTATTAAACTGAACATGTTTCCAGAAGCTCTATGTTTGCAAGACTGTTTAATTGTTGCCTCATCATCAGGTGATTTTGAACTTGCTTCCTGGCGATGTTGTGGTGATTTGTAGCAAGATGTTCTAAAGAGCACAACTGGCCTTGCTTTCTCTGGATGGCACTCTCTCTCTCCATCACTCAGTGTGACTGTCTAATGTGATAATCCGTTAGCTGACCGAATTAGCTGCTGTTCTCCTCCAACCATTGGGCTGTTTGTTGATTTTGCTTTAATAGCAGTTAAAAGCTACCTACCTAGCATACATAGCTTTCCCCTCCTGGTGTTGATTGACATTGTATGATTTGGAGAGGCCTAAAAAACAGGTTATTGACTATGAATGTGGACAAATTTCAGATTATGACAATGTCCAAGATGGTGATGTCTGTGAAAACAGATGCTTATTGTTGTGGTAGTTATTCTCGATAGTTACATTTGACTACTGGTTGTCTTATGCTTCATTAGCAAACGAATGGAGTTGTATTGGGATGTGCAGTAATTGAAGTGCCCTGTTTAGACGGGGCAAGCAAGGTGCTATGCTAAGGTGGAACTCAAGTGATGCTGTATAAATAGCTTAGCTACTAATCTATTCCTGTGGCAGAACATTCAGAGTCCTCGACACACTCTGCTAATATTTCTTAAAATGTCACACAGGAGCACGGGACCGACACAAGACTCCAAAACATCCCTCATCTATTACTTCTAAGATAGTCTTAGGCAACAATTTGAACTGGAAATTGTGGGTACTGTTAAGCACACATTGTCCCCCTCTGATTGCTTGAAATGTTGAAATGTAGCTGTAGTTCTTGTTCCACAAATTTCCTGTGTAATAGCGAAGCCTAGAATTTAGCAAAATAGAGAGGACTCTCAAAGCACATTTTTGTATGTGTTTTCTGTAAACGCTAATAAAACATCTTTTAAAATGACTTTCCTTCCTTTTTCAGACTTCCAACAAATCTTTCTCTTGAAGACAAGGACACACTAGTTAGGAGCGTCACAGATATTGATGCCAAACTCCTTTCTGTGCTGCCTAAAGGTGAGCAATGCTAAATCTAAACCATTAATCTTTAGTTAAAGAAGTTTAAAGGGATTTTGGAGATCCTCACTGAGCTCTTGTATGTAGTTTCAGAGCTAAGGAAGCATTTTGAAACCGCTGTAAAAGGTGAACCAAAAATGAATAGGTGAGTTTCTTCAAGATCTGTTTAGCCATAGGTATTTAAGCAGTTACTGAGACTTTGGTTATTAACATTATTCCAGTTTGCAAGTAAAAATAAGTCCCAATTCCCCTGCAGAAAAGAGAGGATTGCACGAAGGCTGGAGGGCATAGAGACTGATGTTCCGTCTGCACTCGTTTCAAGCTTGCAGCATACACCTGGCCAGGTGACCAATAGGTTGCTAGAGGAGGACACTCCACGCTATACACGAGCTTCAGACTCCAGTGAATCAGGTATTACAGGTAAGATATAATTTCATGCTGAATGGACTCTCAACAGAACTGTTTTTGTGCAAATAATTAAAGTAAAACGTAGTCAGTAGTTGTTTTTTCATTTAGCTGCATTAACATACTCTTGAGAATGTATCATAACATGGTATAATGTATCCTGCTCACTCTGCCCTCTTATCTTGGATACCGTTTTTGCAAGTTAGCTGAGCAGAGTCAGATTATGTGGCATGGGAACTAACTGTACTGCCTTCTCAGGGACATGCTGAGATTTAACACTTCACCACACATCAACTAGGCAATATAACCGTTAAAGTTAAGTTGTAGATTCATTTTAATGTAATGTATAATGTCATTTTCATATCCTTTTAAAATGACAGATTTCCCACATCCCTGTACTTCTGGTTGTGTAGCATTTAAATCTGAAAACTCCACATCACTTAGTGATGGATTGCTACAATTCCTCAGGATTTTTGCAGTTTTTCAACAAAGCTGACAAATGTAGCAATTAATCCACAAGAGTCCATCTTGTGTTTTACTGTCCACAGTGAGGCGCTACAGTCGTGATGAGCTAGAGGCTCCGGGAAGGCAGTCTAGGCCACGTACGCGACCCGACAATCAGCCTCCTGCCCATCCTGACCCGGTGCCCAAACCGGGCGGACCGGACCCTGCCAATCTTAGTTCCAAAGCTGAACGGATTGCTCGCTACAAGGCCGAGCGACGGAAGCAGTTATCAGAACGTTATGGGATCCTTCTCGACCAGGAAGCAGATACGGATTACATACCACGATATTCGCGAGCACGGAGGGAGTCCGACCTGTCAGAAAAACAAGCTCCACCTGACAGGGGGCGGGGTGAGAAACCGGAGGTGTGGCGAGAGGAAGAGGGCCACGAACGAAGCGCCAGCAGGTCGAAATTCAGCAGCTCTGGGATGGGGCGGGTTTCCATGCCAACTGATTCTGCCCCGGTCTCCGCCTCTTCTCCTCCCAAGGAGAAAGTGAGCTCTTACCCAGCCCAAGAGAAGGACCAGCGGAGCTTGGCTGCAGAGCGAGAGAGAGAGAGGGCAATGAACCTGGAGAACTACAGGAGAACGCCGGACAGAAGTCCTAGATCTCGGACACAGGAAGCTTCGGTCACGGTGGAGATGACTCCTGCCCAACCGGCGGCCAGAGGCGTTCCTGTGGGGGCAGTGGCCAGCTCTCCGCGGACAGCACGCCGTGCCTCACTGCCCTCTGCACGGTATGGCATCTCTCCCGGAGACCTGTTCATTGAGCAACAGGCACAGAACATCCTTAGCCGACAGGGGTGAGTCCATGAGCTTCCTCACTTTTTTTCTTTATCTTTCTTAATTTAATTTATCTGACTTTAACCATTATGACAAGGGTGGAGAAGGTATACTCTCTAAGCTGTTTAAAGGCAAGCAAATGCTGTAATCTCCAGATAACAGGTGTTTGTGAATGATTTGGTCATTCACATTAACTCAAGAGCACAAGAAAGGTTTCCCTGTTTACAGCGCTCTTCTCTGCTAGAAACATATGTTGTTGACATGCTTTAGAGAGTATTTTTGTTAGATTTGAGTAATTTTTCACCTTAGTGCACCTGAGCTTACAGACATCTACAGACTGTATGATGTAACTGCCATGCTGGAATCACCACAGCTTTCAGAATTTAAACTGCCTCTTTTTGTGTGTGAGCTTGTTGGATGGTAACAAAGTATCGTACTAAATGTTTTTTGCAAACAGTTTTCCTCGCTGCACATCAGTGAGCCTTTCAGAGTGAGATATAGGCCTAGTTATGGAATAGGAGAACATTCACTCTGTCCTGTTTTAACAAGTTATTCCTGTATGATCTATCCTGTACATATTCACTGGACCGGCTTATCAAAGGCAAGTTCTTGTTTTCTTGGACATGTGTTGAGTGCTCTCTAATTGGTCATTTTGCAAGTCAGTCAAACACCCTTGTCCTATCAGAGACAAAAAGTAGGCCTGTCCACACAGTTTATTGGCTAGGCAGGAGAATTGGCAGTAAAATTAGGGTAATCTTTGTGGTCTTCAGGAATGGAGGTAGACTCCTCACGCTGAGAGGGGTTGTAGATCTCATACCAGGACTGGCTAATATTTTCTAGTCTTTTAGAATGAATCCAAAATAAGGGCCTGCCTGTTGCTGAATATCAGTGCCAACATACTGATGTAAGCAAAGAATAAAAGTGATTAAAATGAAGTTAGTCTTGATTTTATTTCCCCCTTAAGCTTAGATGATTACCCATAAACAAAGATTTCTTCCCAAACTGTGTATTCTAAAGGTTTGTTGGAGAGCTGCTCTTTTCTGGTTAATGCTGAAGCGTGCCCCTGTGAGTATGTGGGTAAATGCTGAATAGAGTGTATTTTTGTGAAGTCAGGAATGTGTCAAAGAAGTGAGGAGAGTATTGGAGTGCAAGGGGGTAGAACTGTAATCATTGCATCAGAAAAACCTTCACTTTACCTCACAGTGAAGCTTTTATTTATTTATTTTATCATTTTTCAGGTGTTTCTGTGCCAGAATACTTTAAATGGCAGGATCCATGCACATGTGCACTCTGTGTTCATAGTAGAAGACCACATATGGGACTACAGCTTCTTTTTGCTTTATCACATCCATATGTATTTGATACCTTAATTAGGGTTAAAATAACATAACTTATATTTGTTGTTTGATTTTTACAATTTATTTACAATTTATCCCTATACAGCATTAATTACCTTAACAAATAAGAAGTCAGCTAATTGAGAGACACCACATTGAAAACACTGGGACTCAAACATTAGCATACAATTCTGCTTTCTGCTAAGCGTTCGTTTTGATGTTTAGTGCCTTCAGGCAAAGTAGGTGTCTTAGGGTTGCTGATATATCTGTACATATGCTGTTCCAAGTTTTTTTCCAAGTAATGGTGACACTTGAGGTGGGGGGTCTGCACTGTTGAAGTCAGTACACAGAAAATAAAGTCCCCTGTATGACGATCTCACACATGGAGTTATTTTGTATATAATTCTTGACAAGAGCCTAAGCGTTTGATGTTCTCGCTCAAAGGCCCTTTAGCTGTTTTCTTTGAAGGCTGCCTCTAACCCAACATGAAAGCAGTTAAAAATGAGCACAAAGTCACAAATAGCCTCACCTTAATGCTTTATTAAGATATTAAGATAGTGGTACAGTGCTAAATATACTTTATTTCTAAGCTGCACTATTTTGGCTGATGTTCTATAGCTTGGCGTCTCGCTCTCAAAGTGAGTGGTCTCTGCTGAAAGACTTGGACGGTGACACAAGCTCAGTAATCAGCTGGCCCTCCAGGTACCTGAGTGCCGGGTGTGTAACCCCATGTAAACCACGGAAATCCTAACTTGGACTCTCTAACTTTGTTTGTCCCCCTTCTCTTATGTATATTGTGTACATTCAAAGGGATGAATGTACATCATAGGTAGTCTTCCTTCCTAACATAGCCTCTTTATTTAATATGATCTGAGTCTTCCTTTCCGACTGACACACATGCCATATCTAGAACAACTAATGTTCAGCACCAATCTCCCTCCCGCCCCACCCCCATTTACCCATTCAAAATATTAAAAGGGGTCTATTTTCACTGAGGATGCAGTAAATGAAATTTGAGTACTGAGGATATTGAAGCAGCACCCTCTAATTGCTTTTCATACTAAAAAAATCTTATAATTTCACACTTTTTTTTTTTTTTTTTACAAATATACGTTTTGCAATGAATTGATCTCTAACATAATGCTTTAAGTTAGAGATCAATTCACTGCATAAATGTTCCTTGACTCTGGGTTTACTCATTGTTCACTGTCCATGCAGAAAGCTTTATTTTGATGGGTAGAAATTCAATTCTTACTTCAGAAACTTTTATTTAGCATTGTTTATGAATTTTCATATCTGGAAAAGGCTGTGAATTCACCCCAAGCTTAACAGTGATACAGTGCAGCTGTATATCAGTTTTATTCATGCGTTCCAGCATGTTTGATTTTGAAACAATGATGCCGAGCTGAATGGGTAGAATATCTGCTTTATTTTGGCTGTTGCATAAAACCTGTATTTGAGAAGCTAAAACTGCATTTTTAAAAGAAGCATATGTTGTCCAAGCATCTAGGCTTTATCAGATCTTTGTCATCTACTGGATGTATATTAAACTGTAATAATAAAAGTACTTATTATGGCTAATTAGAAAATTTTAAGGTTCTTGATGAGAGCAAGTGTTTGCATATTTGTTTGGAAATGCCATATATTTTTAGCGGCCTATCAGCCCAACTCTAGATATTGATTAATCCATGTTCCATCCAGCCATTAGAAATCTATAGATTTGTTATGCTTTTTTTGCATTTTTAGTGAAACCTGGATTGAATATTTTTTGCATACGCCATTCGGTTGCGTGCTGAAATTTTTAATTTTAATGCTCTGTAATCTCATGGCTTTGTTTAAAATTTAATATACTGGAGCACAGTTATGGGAAAAATTGTAACTGTTCCGTTAAGAACAGACTGCACTGTATGCTTTACATGGTTATCTGTTAGTTTGGTTGGGCTAATTAGCTGGTAAACCAGTAAAAAGGTATGTTCTGTCCTATATTGTTTCATTTCTTCGTCAAGTATTGGTTTTGTTTTTTGGTCAAATCCCATTTTGGTTACAAATTCTAAATGTTGGATCAGCCAATGGTTTTAGGATATTGATCATAAAGACTTGTTGCTGGATTGTCGCATTTTAAAATACGTGTCAGTTAAAATTTCTCTTTTGTCCCCTCACCAAGAATACGAGTGAGAGAAAGACGTGCAAGGGAGGACAGCTTAGGACGGGTATCTGATTCAGGGTCAGATGTATCATCGACCAGACGTCACCCAACAGTTACTCCTCAATATTTGGCCCCTCACTCTGAACCCGCAAACCAGTTGCGTACACGGAGTGCAGAACCTCCAATACAACAGCAGAACCTTAATACAGAACCCCGTCATCACCCTCGAGCACAGAGTGCTGAACGCCCACGATACCATCGCACTCCGAGCACAGAATTAACTGGCAATCAACACACACCCTCAGGGGAACCCCAGAGGAACCAGCACACACCAGATGCAGAACCTCATGGAGTACATCCTAGCACCATGGGTCACCAGACCAATTATAAGCAAGCTCAACAGCCTTCGTCAAGGTATATGGACATCAAGCAAGCTTCCCAAACATATGAACCTCCCCAGCAGTCTTACCATGGATACAGGGACTTTCAGCAACCGTTGCCTGGCACTGGGAACGTTCAACAATCTGAACCAAAACATAGAGACGCCCATCAAACAATGAAATTTGGTAGTGTCACTCACCAACCTGCTAAACAACTACCACCCAAATATGAGCATGCCTCGCATGCATCTCCAGGTCATGGACAGACCCAGCAGTTTGGCTACACTGGCTACACTCATGGTCAGCCTGTACCTTATAGTCCCACTGAAGATCTTCCTCCTACATATGGGAAAGCTGCCCACTCTGGTGTGGCCTACCAACGTAGGCAACTGCCTGCACCTTTGAATGGAGATACTGTTCACTCTTCACCTGGACCTCCTAAAACACTTGAATCCCATGAGCCTCCAGACCCCCAGGGCCATCAAGCCATACATAGATTGATACCTAGCAGGGAAGGTGTGGAAAGCAGGCATAGAGCTAGTGCTGATCATATTGAGCCTATTCAAAGGGAAAGCAGAGCGGCATCTAAAAGTGATGCCCACTCAGAGGGCTTGCTGAAGAGTAGAAAGGCCGTGCTGCCTTCTGAAATCCGTCGCAGGGAGAAGAGTGTAGACGACACCATGCAGAGATGCACTGAAGAAGCCTTGGAGAGTCCGAAAAGTAGGAGGATCAGCCAATTAGAAGAGACTAAGGAAAGAGTTGGTGGGCAGATTAGGCAATTAGATGAGGCTGTGGACAGAGGCAGAAGAAGGTTCAGTAACTTAGAGGTGGGAGAAGGGCATGATGAAAGGAGAGTCAGGCAGTTGAGGGAGGAAGAATCCAGTAGCAGAGGAGAGAAGAGGATCAGTATGTTGCAGGAGAAAGCAGGTCAAGATGAAGGAAGAATCAGTCAGTCAGGAAGGCTGGATGGCAGGAATAACATGAGTGGTGAAGTGTTTGAGCCTGCACACAAGAAGATAGACCGAATAGAAGAGAGACAGGGGAGGGATGGTGACAGAACAAACAAGTTAAATGTTAAGCAACGTGTAGAGGCACAGTTTGATGGGAAGGCAGGCATGGTACAAGACAAATTGCTTTGGGATGGCAGGAGAGTTGGCCAAATAGGAGATGGAGAGATGCAAGTTGAAAATCCAGAATCAGAGGGCCAAGATAGAAGGGTGAGTCAGTTAGACGTGAAAGATGCACAGATTGGACAAAGAATTGCCCAATACTATGACACGGATCAGAAAGAAAATAGGACTGTAAGCCAGTTAGATAAAGTAGAAGGTGAAGGTCATAAGGCCATGTCAGAGGGATACGGTAGACGAAGGAGGATCAGCCAGTCAGAAACTGATGAGGGACAAGTCAGACGCAGAAGGATAAGTCAGTCGGAGGAGGAGGAGGGGAAAGGACGTAGGGTGCATAGAATCAGCCAATCGGAAAAGTGGGATGGCAGAGATAGAATTGACCGGTCAGGTGGTCAGGGCGAAGGAGGTGATGGGGATAATCAGCTGCATCAAAGTCAGACAGAAGCCATGGACACCATGCCCCCACCCCAGCAGGCCAGTGAGCCTTCAAATCAGAGGTTGTCAGAAGTAGGTGGGTACTTGCAAAAAGGCTCTTCCCTACCTCAAGCACGCCACAGAGGAAGCAGAGATGGTGGTGACCTCAAACCAAAAATCCGGACTCGTTCCATGTCGGACATTGGAGTGACTCAGCGTTCCGCAGCATTCCGCAGTCTCGAGCGTGCAGCAAGTCGAGAGTCCTTGCAAATTGGTGTAGGGCTTCAAGCCAGGGAGATGGGCACCACTAATGGTGAAGTGGGAACCTTGGATACAAGAGTTTCTGTGGCGAAGCTCAGACATTCCTACCTGGAGAATGCCTCTGGACGCAGGCCTGAACTGTACGCGGTCATAGTGTTTGCCATGTTTACACAAATACTCACTAGTCAAATTCCTCCAGTGTGGCGGGAGCAGCATTGATTTTGAAGGCTTTGATTTTTAACCTTGATAAAGAGCAAAAACTAAAGGTGCACTAATTCAGGTTTTCTTAGGATAAGAACATGAAGATATGCATAAATCCTTTGGAACAACATTTGACTTTGTAACTCCTGTTTTTGTTTCTATTGTCATAAAGAGTGGCCGATTCTGGAAAGTTCTTGGTAAATCTAAATTAGTGTGCCTTTTGACATGTGTCTACTTGAACAATTAAACAATTAACCTAAATCTTGTCTTGCTTGGCCCAAGGGTCATATTACAGAAACTTTCTTAGTCAAATCTTGTCTCATCTATTTAGTCAGAATGATGACTGACGTTAGTATCTTATTTTACACAGCAGCTATTGCAGAATAACACTTCCAATGTTCATTATCTTCTTCTAGCAAAAGATTTAAGAAGAAAAAAAGACCAAGATGTTGAGTCTTGTTCTGTTTTAAGCTTTTGTTTCTAAAGTTGATTTTGGTCAACTTTGAAAATTAGCATAACATGTTTACTAGCATGAACTTGCAAATATTGTGGTGAGGTGCCACCACAATATTTGTAATTTTTATTACCCAAAGTACTTTGTTTCAACATTTTTAACAGTAGCTGTGAAGCTAACCATAACTTAGATTTTTGTTTCATTACGTTTCATTAATGCGTTGTCAGTTGGCAATTAATGATTTACCTTGATTGAGTGGTTTAGGATTTCAGAAGATAGAAGATGATAATTTGATGATAAAGTATAAAATTTGCTTTTGCTTTGTCCTATACACTTGTGACAAATCTTATCTTGAACTTATCAGATCATCACTTGGGACTAAAGGCAAAGTTTCTGTAATACACCATTTGGGCCTGTTTTTATGAAGTTTCTCAGAGTAGGAGTTCAGATCTAGGATCTGTTCCTGTCAGTGAAGGCACAGTAAATAAGAGAAATTTGATCAGCGCTCCTTTTCTGAGAACTTTCATGAGTAAAACCTTAATCTCTGACTTGATTTATGATATCTATGCAGTTTGATATTGCAATGTTATATAATCAAATGTAATTAAAAAAAGTGATAAACACTCCCTAAAAAAACTAGGGTTACTAACCATAATCAGTTACTAGAAAACCTAAGGTCTGTGTTGTGGATATGGTATGGTCTTTATTAAATGCTTAAATGCTTGTTTGTGGTGCTAAGGCATCGTTCTGTTCCTGAGCATTTGCATGATTGGAAATAAAAAAAAAAGAATGGACTATCTTGTTTTGGTTGTATTGCATGGGTCTATGCTTAAATTCTTACATTGTTTGCTGTGATTACACAATTACAATTACATTGTATCATTAATGAAATTTGGAGGAGACATTTGTTCATGTAATGTCTGAAGTACAAACTGCAAATAATTAAAATTTTCTTTTACCCCCCCCCCCTCCTTTTGTCTGTTACCTTCCGTGCCAAGGGAGTCTAAGGTAGAGTCCGCTGTTACGGAGGCTGATATGGAAGGGGGTGTTGACCGAGAGAGAGGACCACGCCGGCCCATGCGGTACATTTCTCCTGGAGATGACCGGAAGTCCTCTGAAAGGTTTCGGACTCAGCCGATCACCTCAGCCGAAAGACTGGAGTCGGACAGGTATGGGACGAAAAGCAAGTATGTGATCGCTTTAGGTTGTCCTTGTACACCTTTTATGTTAAATTACTTTCAGTGTCTCCCTAAGTGTTCATAGTAACACAACAGTGAAGGTTTTTAAACTCTCTCTATAAACTGTAGTAAAGTAATCAATGACATTGGGCCTTATTGATAAAACACAAGCAAATGTAGAATGGTAAACCTTACCACATACATTGTGTGAACACCACATTTGTTAGTAGAATGTTGATTAAATTGGGTGCAGTTCTAAGATAATTTACTTGCTCTTTTAACTTCGTGACCTGCTTACCTTAAAGATCAAGTAAGTTATCATTAGCTTACTGTTTTAGCCAGTGGTAGGTTTAGTCTAACAGCTCTACCAAGACATTTCTGCAGTGGGAGACTGTAAAAGTTTCTCCAGTTCTCATCTCCACCATGTGGATTAGGATGATGAAGATTTTCTTAGTAAAATAAAGAACAAATTATTGCATTGCAAGGGAAGTATTTAAGAGTTGAAAAAAAGTCCTGACCAGATTATTCCCTGACGGTCTGGTAAATCACTCACTGGCGGGTAGATTGGAAGAGACCATTTTACGTTCTAATACAAAAGAAATCAAGATTTCAAAGAGTGGAGGCTAGAAGTTCTCCTGCCTCTTGAAATGTCCACATGACATTTCCACATGAAATTCTAATAATTCTAAAAAGAAAATGCTTTCATGTAGAATCATTTCTTTTTTTGTTTTAGCCGATTAGAATATCTGCAGGCTGATAAAAGGTGCCCTGATTAGTAGGTGCTCATATTTGCTTTAGTTTATGTTGATGGTTAAATGTACTTTTTGAAACTTTAGATGTTCTTTGAATTTATACTCCTATTTTAATACTTCAGTGCTACAAAAATGGAGATGGAAATGAATGTAAAACGATCTGTGACAGATTTATGTACAAATTCACTCTGCTTGTGTTTCATGAATAAGACCCAGTGAGTACAATTCATGTGATTCTGAAATGCAAGTTTTGTTTCACTTCTTTAGATCTCGGCTTAGTCCCACCGAGCTACAAAAGACAGAAGGTGAGTCTTAAGAGTCCACTGCTGTTCAAGCCAGCACTGCCAAATGCTGCAATATAGACTTAACATGAGCAGGATTAGTGAACTAAAAGCTAAAAACTGAATATGAAAATATTTTGTTTCTTGCTAGTGGATGAAGAGAAAATGGATGAGCGAGCAAAGATGAGTGTAGCAGCCAAGAGGTCCCTCTTCAGGGTATTGGAATTTTTGCTTTTTAGTCTCTACAAAGGCTCAAAACTATGTTGAAAGGAAAGTCAACATCTGTATGTGGCTCAAAATCTTTGTGTATGCAAGACTAAAGTAATGATACTCTTGTGGTCATTGCAAAAATGTTTCTCATTTCAGTGCATGCAGGAGTTTTTTGGCTTTATTCTTTATCATTTTTATCTTCCATGTCTCTCAGGAGCTTGAGAAAACTTCAGAAGGAGGTGTTCCCAAACCTCGCTCAAGAAATGCAGCAGTGGAGAGGAGACTCAAACGGACACAGGACCGCTCGCGAACTCAGCCGGTCACCACGGAAGAAGTGGTCATCGCTGCCACGTAGGTCACTCACTAACATCTCAAGTGGAGATTAGAATATTGGTCTGTTAGATTTCTGCTGGTCATGACCCAGATCAATACTCTTTTTGATAAATGGTATATTAGGGAATATAGCATTTATTATTCACCCATTTTTTTCTTTTTGGAAGCTACCTCTAATATTCTACTTTTCTTGTTGTACATGTTGCATTTTTATGTTGATATTCATATGATGTTCACTTTTTGCAAAATGCCCAGAACAGCGATGTCTGAAAAATATTCATTATGGAAATTTTGTGTGATGCTATGTGGATATTCTCTGATATGATTCTATGATATATGATATAGATTCTCTATATGAAAGTGATGAGTCAGTTTGAAAACATGTTCATAGTTATTTGAATTATCACATTGCTTATTTTTTAACAACCTTTTGTGTCTGGTAGTTTTGTGTCCTTAGTTTTTATTGCTCTAATATTTTAATGTTTTACTGCTTTGTGCTGTCACCAACTCAAAATAATTCCTCTGCCATATTTTGTGCTTCTTAAAAGATCTCCTAGTTCCTCCTCCCAAATCACCACTCAAACTACAACCCCCAGAATTCCCAGCCCCACAGTAATCAGCAGCACAATGACTAGCTTCAGGTACCTGTGTGTGATTGTGCATGAGATTTAAAGCTTCAAATAAGCTTTTTGTCCAGTTCACAGACAAAAAAGGCTCATGGCGTTCTTTAGGTTAACCTATTTGTGTGTAACGCCTGAATGTGCACCAAGCAGCGTTTTATGCGTCTTTTCAGCATGGCTTTATTCAAGAAACTGAACAGATTTATGTCCAACCTGCTCCTGAATTTGTCATGAACTTGTTTAGTCAGCCATTCTTAACTGAGAAACCCATGACATGGAAAATGTTATTTGGGTGTTTCTGCAGGATCTGTCAGGATTGTTCACTAGCACCCTCTGGTGGTGTAGTGCTGCATTGTCTCAGGTTACAACCCTATTTTTACTTTTGCCACAACCCTAGGAAACCTGAACTCTTCGTTTTATGTGTAAAAATAGACAAATATTGCAGCATGTATGTTTGCAGATGATTTTTAGTGCTAACCCACTTAGAGAAAAATACTTTCTCTAAGACAAGTATGCACATACCTCCCTAAATGGTGGTCCCTTTGAGTACTTGAATGAGAGTATTATAGATCATAGCAAATCTCTTGATAAAACAAAGGTGCAATACTAAAGGACTGTGTTGGTATTGTTCTATAAGTGAGAAGTATAGTTTTGTTCAATTTTAGTAGTTTGTTTTTCTGAGATTTGATAGGTTGGCATGGTCAAGGAAACATCAGTGACACACACACACACACACACACACACACATTTAGAGGGTAACACTGTTGCCTCACACCTCCAGGGTTGGGAGTTTGAATCCTGTGTGTGTG